>SOPF01026867.1:0-93542 GCA_012979155.1 Hypericum perforatum
AACACTTTTTTTATCTATCTATTTTTTCTATTGTGTTTTCACCAATATAGTTTTTTTACAAAGACTTAATATTGCGATTTGATACACGTTTATACGAATGTTAATGTGACAGCCAGAGGCTAAAGAGATTGGCTGACTTTCGTCGACCTAATGATTGGAGGATGCTCATCTTCACTAAACTCAATGTTAGTAATAGGTTGTTTGTGTGTCCCATTGATCTATTGGCCAGAGAATATTACCTCTCGATTACCTGACTTTTGAAATACTTCAAAGCTAGATCTAAGTGTGATATTTGTGATTCGTAATTACTTGAGCTTTTCTTTAAGAAATAAAATTTTCATAATTATTTATAGAAAATGCGGTCCTTATCTCTTCCAAGAAAACATCTGACTCATTATGTGCTGCCCTTATCCAAATTTTGTCCGTGTGGGAATGGCGTGTTTTGCATAAGCAACTGGGCCATCTGCTGTAGCCGTGGCCAGTAAGGTAAGGAACCACATGTCTAGTTTGCTTCAAGACAACACATTTCCAGTTTTGGTCCCGTTGCTTTTAAACATTGTACATACGTCTTTCTTACCCTACACAAATTTCAAGTTAGTAAAAATGTATCAATGTTGAATAATTGTTATAAGAATTAAAAAAAAAATAAAAGGAAAATTAATTTCACACGAACATTCTAAACTGATAAAATTCAATTACTACTTAAACCATCTATAATCGCCCCACATCTGTCATCAATCGGATGCTTCCACCTAATTTCTTCGAAACTGATGAAGTCACTTTTTGTTCGTTTTCTTGATTAGTTTTTCCTTCTTCTAGATGTTAGTAATCTGATTTGCATGTGATAGATACAAAAGTTTGAATGTGTAATGCTTATTTAGTTCCGATATGTCGATTGTAAGATTAAAACCAAAGTGATAATGAGTTAATTTCTTAGGGTTCGTGCTAAATTTAGTATATAGGGAAATTTCATTAATTGGTTATGTTGTTGCTTTTATTTACATTTTATGTCAAATTATATGATATCCGGACAAAAGTTCTATAGACAATAATATTAAGTTATTTTGTCTTGTTGAATGATTGGTATGTTGTACTAAATAAATTATATGTTCTATTAACCAGTTCATATATATGATTTGTTCTATTAACCAGTTCAAATATATGATTTGAATATGGATAAGACAGATGTGAGATAAATTATATAGGATAAGTATGAAAATTTCAAAAGATCTTTAAAAAAAATAACTAACTATAAAAAAAGTCTACATTGATAATTATAAAAATTTCAAAGAATCATGTACTAATTTTTAAACGAGAGTTGGACCACTAAATTCGTAGAACGTCCTCTCTAAATTAATTGTGAGGGGTTTAAATTTGAAATTTAAAACTAAACTATTTATCGATTAATCTACACATTTTTGTTTAATATATTTATATAATTATATGGGATTATAATAAAGTTTTTCGAAAACAAATTCTTAAAATTGAGACCGAGGCTGAAGTTGGTTTACATGTACTTTGTACTTTTACAGACTCGAGTCTTTCGAGTTGGAAATTTAAGATTTGGTTTTGGAGGACGTAACAGAGAATTCAACGTCATTTTTCTCCTCTTTCTAGCTGGCTGCCATAACATGCTACGAGGGATACGATAATTTTTACAAAGTGTTCTTTTTGCCTGGAGGCGGGGCGAATCGAGTTGGACTCGCTGGCGAAATCTAGATTTATTCGAAAACTTTGTAATATGTTGTTCACATAAGCCAAAGCCAATTTTACGGCGGATAATTCACTGAATATGGAAAATAGCTGGGGAGGAAACATGTGGCTTTGAGATAAGAAACAAAGTTATGATTTGCGAGAAAATAATTAGCAAGTATTATTATCACCTAGTAAGTCGTTATAACACTAACGATATTCAAACTTAATCTACATTAGAACTCGGAAAAAGCCTGTTTGTAATTTATTTATTGTCCGATCAAACTTAACATGCTTTATTTATCTAATAATTATTCAGATGTTAGGATCGCACAACACACACCAACGCGGGAACAAAGTCGCACAAAGAACACGGACACAAGGATATAACGTGGTTCGGCCTAATGCCTACGTCCACGGCGAGAAAGGAGAACTTTTATTGATGAGAACCGAGTCACAAAGCCTTACAACAACCCTAGTAACATGCCTTTATATAGGAGGCAACACTTGGGGTACAAGAAAACCTATCTAGGTCAAACTAGGAGTCCAAAAGAAGAGTCCCGAGCTAATGTGGAAAACTGTTGCAGAAGCACCCAGCGTATGCTGGGTACCCAGCGGGCGCTGGCCCAGCCTACTGGACCCCCCCAGCGTATGCTGGGGAGCCAGCGGACGCTGGCCCTCCGAAATTTCTCACCATAACTCAACAATCTCCACCTTGGCGAGAAATCATCCCGTGCGAGAAACCAGAAGCTCCACCAGAACTTCAACAAACTCCACCTTGACGAAGACTCCGCCCCATGAAGAACCATGAGAACTTGGCAACACTCGACTCGACTACCGACTCACTCCATCAACCGTAGATAACCACCATCATCAATAAGACCATCTCAACTTTCTCGCACACTTTGTTCAATCACTTGGAGCCAGCCCCAAAGCTCGAGCTTCCGAGCTTACTTGGCCTATTCTCTCCAGTCTCCATTGAACCCGAAATAGCGAGTCCCCTTGCAGAAGCAACCTTGCCACCAATAGACGTACCCTCTATTATCTGGTCAGCCCCATGCTCTACAACCTCGAACTGCTCTTCCGCCAAATTACCTTGCCACAAACCAACGCTATTCGCCATAGCATACAATGGGCAACCTTTTGTTTCACCTAGTAGAACCCTCAACATGCTTCGAACACCAAAGTTCGGCCTTGAGTGAGATACCCAACTCGCGCGTTATGTCACCAATGGCTTTACATGCCCAATGCCAAGCCAACCGGACATCTTTGACGTGCACGTCCCTTTAGACAACCATAGTGGGGCCCAACTAATAAAGCTTTTCCGAGACAACCTTGACTCCCTGCCAACCATGCCTCCACAAAGCGACCATAGCTTGCTATCCATGTCTCCGCGAATCCCAACTCTACTCAAACCATCCATGTCGAGTCTTTGCTCACTCACGCGAACCAACTTCACATGACCTGAGCTACTTGCCTCTCCCTCAAAACATAAGAATGTGACTCCATCTACAGCAATGCGCCCCACTAACCTGTAGGAATTCCGAATATCTCTTTCACCCTTCATCACCACTACAGCATTCTTCTCCACCTCGATTAGACCACCTACTACCTTGTAGCCGTACCCGCCACAATCTAAGGCTCCTAATAAGATCAAATTCCTCTCCAACTTTGGAACATGCCTAACTCCACACAACTTTACCACGACATTATCCCATATCGTGATTCGGATATCTCTTATGCTAGCGATAGCAGCGGAACCATCACCCATAGTCACCATCCCTGAATTAATGAACTCGTACGTATTGAACCACCATCTCTTAGGCGTCATGTGAAAGGAACATGCGCTATCCAAAATCCAGGAATCTGAATGCTTTGGACCTGATAAAACAGAAAGACAGTCACCATCTGCCCAGTTCGAACCTGAGGCAACATTCATGGAACCCGACCCTCCTTCACGATCCCGAGGTTTTCTTGGACAATCCTTCTTTAGGTGGCCTTTTTCACCACACTCATAACAATTTCCCCTAAACCTCCTTGACCCCAACTTGGATCCATTTCCATCTTTTCCTCCTCGATCTCCATGGCTACCCCTCACAACCAGCACTTCTGTTCATTTATCTCCGGTTTTCTTCCTTTGATGAAACCCCACAAGAGCACTTGTGATCTCCTCCAACTCCAGGGACTCTTTTCCTACTGTCAGAGTTGTAACCAAATTCTCGTAGGAACCCGGTAAGGAATTCAGGAGCAACAACATCTTATCTTCCTCCTCGAACTTCACATCAACCTTTCTCAAGTCACTCACTAGCTGACTGAAACCGTTAATATGTTGGCTCAAATCCGAGCCCTCCTTCATCTTTAGCCCGTACAACCGTTGCTTAAGATAAAGCTTGTTCAACAAAGACTTAGACATATACCTTGCCTCCAATTTCTTCCATACCTTAGCTGGTGACTCCTCATCCATCACGTGATACATCACGTCGTCTGCCAAGCACAAGCAAATTGTCGCCACCGCCTTGGCCTCCATCTCCTTCCACTCTTGGTCCCTCATCTTCTCGGGCTTATTCTCCGAGAGCGCGACAACCATCCCTTGTTGCACGAGGAGATCCTTGACACGCATTTGCCACAACCTGAAATTCGACAAACCATCGAACTTCACAAAAGCAAACTTCGCGTCGTCCATCTTCCTCTAACCAAAAGGCTCTGATACCAGTTGTTAGGATCGCACAACACACACCAATGCGGGAACAAAGTCGCACAAAAAACACGGACACAAGGATATAACGTGGTTCGGCCTAATGCCTACGTCCACGGCGAGAAAGGAGAACTTTTATTGATGGGAACCGAGTCACAAAGCCTTACAACAACCCTAGTAACATGCCTTTATATAGGAGGCAACACTTGGGGTACAAGAAAACCTATCTAGGTCGAACTAGGAGTCCAAAAGAAGAGTCCTGAGCTAATGTAGAAAACTGCTGCAGAAGCACCCAGCGTACGCTGGGTACCCAGCGGGCGCTGGCCCAGCCTACTGGACCCCCCCCAGCGTACGCTGGGGAGCCAGCGGACGCTGGCCCTCCGAAATTTCTCGCCATAACTCAACATCAGATTCGCATCTGGTTTGAAAAGAATGTATCGTGAACAATTATCTATAAGAAAAAAGAAGAAACCATAAGCGCACTCAGGGACGGAGGCAGCTTATAAGGTGTGGGGGCAATTGCCCCCATAAAAAAAATTTTATGAGTCTATATATAATAAAAAAATTTTTTTGCCCCCATTGATATTGATTAATTTGCCCCCACAATTGAGAAAAAGATAAAATCACATAAGGATAAAATTAACACAACAAAATTTTAAAATATTTTGCCCCCATTGTATAAATTTTCTGGATCCGTCCCTGAGCGCACTAGCCACCAAGGCCAACCTCCTCTCACTCCTCAGAGTGGCATCCAAAAAAACCAAGATGAGGCTTTCTTATAAGAAGAAAAAAAGGGGCATAAATACGAGTACTTTTGACCAAATTTATGGATTCTCTTTCTTTTCTCACTTCTTTTCGAAGTTTCTAAACAACATGTATAAGTGGAGGATAAGGTCAAAACCGACAATTAATAACGTCGGCTACGAGTAAGTCAATTACCCATTGTGGTGGTCAAACCCTCCGAGGAGTTTAGTTCACTGTTTTGAATTTTTGATATTTAGCAATTGTTGAATTATATTTAGTAAAATTTTTTATAGAAATTTTTTTAGTTAAATTTGAACTCAAAATATATTTATAAAAATTCAAGTTATTTGTCATATGATCAGCACTTATCTAATTATTTTTAAACCAAAAGCTTATTTTTTGCAGTTTTATTTAAATATGGCTAACTAAAAACACGTGGCTCTTTAATATGAGGACAAATATGCTAATCGAGAAGCCAAAGAAAAGTTTTCTTACAGTTTCAGGTGCCTATCAGAAATCCAAATGGTTCATGAACTTTCCCACGGCGGCTTCAGTTACGAAACACATGAATTTCCTGATTCCACGTTAAAAGGCCGTCTTTCTATAATATTTAATCGCCGGAATTAATTCTTCGTCTTAAATTATTTAGGATACCGACAAATGAACACCACATGATCACCCACCAATTAAGCTAGAAATTCCCAATCTGATAATATAAAGATGGTTTGAGAATAATCAGGAGCTACTAATTACATTTGGTTCGATGCAAAGAATTCAGAATATGTTGTATTAAATTTTGAATCAGATTTGTTCAAGAAATAATATCATTGAATGAACGCCCCAAGAACAACTAAATAGAGGTGATTGCTTCCTCTTACCTATAGATTACTATGTGCAAAATTTACAGCCAATCTGGACTTAATCTTCGATTCTTTACACTTTTCACGATGGATGGATTTGATTACTTTGGATATGTATCAAATTTGTTAACAAATTCATTACTAAAAAATATCTTGATCAATTAGAAAGAAAAAAATTTAACTTAATCAAATATATAGGACTTCGAACTCTCGCAAACATTGCATATACCTAAAAGAGTTTTCACACGGATCTAATATCAAGTTGAACCTAAATTATTTGGATAATAATTTCCAAATACTAGGTAATATGAACTAAAAAATAATACAAACCCTAACCGTTAGGTCTTTTTCACAATTTGGTTAAATTAAAATGACGCAGAACATTAAAAAGTTATTTGAGAAAACTGCAACAGTACTCAAGACACGGTCAACGTTGGCTATGGAGTTGAATAATTTCGTGGACCGGCGAGAGGCGGCTATTATCTCCAAGTCCTAACTTATTTTCAGCCATATGGTGCGTTGTTCACTTGACTGCTTATTTAGAAGAAAATCCTCCTCCAAGATTCCCCACATTATGAAACAAAATTGTGAATCACCATTTATTGGAGATTGAACAAGTGGACACACAATTGGGAGAGACAAAGTTATGTCGGAGTTCGAAGATACGTGGATTCGGTATCTCATATATTATCGGATTCTATTTAAATACTTTTTTTATAAGTAATATGTTACTTTCTTTATAGTATTTTTTTAATTCATAAATTTTAAAATTCAAAAATTAATTAAGCAAATGCAATTTATTCCTCACTTAAAACGACTGAATTTTCAATTTTTTTGTGTAGTTTTAAGGAAATTTGGGAGGAAGTGTTTCGTGACGGATATTGATGGTGTTGTTGCTAAGACAGTGATAAAAGCGATGACGTAGAGAAGGGCCACCGGTGAGCATACGTGATGGAGAAAGATGGGCACACCAATTTAGTCTTGGCTTGAGAATGAGACCTAGCTATTTATTTAATTTCATATTACGGAATAGGTCTGTAAATTTTGTGAGATATTTGTTTAGAATCGATAGAGCGAGGATGATTGTTACATTTGTGGTTTTTTCTGTAAATATATTTTGTATTTGAATATTTATTAGACTAATAAGTTTGTAGACTTTGTGAGATATTTGTTTATAATCGATAGAGCAAGGACGATTGCAACATTTGTGGATTTTTTTTGTATATATTGTATTTGAATATTTATTAGACTAATTAATCCAAACTTCAATTGGAAAAATCTATAAACATTGATTATTTCTTTTACGAAAATTAAACCTAAAATTTTCCTAAGTTAATCAAATTTTCTACGCATTTTAGCTTTGGTCAAAATATATGTGACGGAGGGTAATATACAGTATTTAAATAACGTATTAAATTATTAGTCTCTCTAAAACATAATATTAGAAAAATACTGTATAAATCTATAATTTTACTCAATACCACAACTTATATATATATATATACGCAAATATATATTTTTTTTCGCCATGTCATTATTCATATAATGTCCCATCTAAAATTATAGAAAAATGACTTTTTACGGAAAGAATTTTCTCAGAAATGGCCATATTTTATTTCCAAAGAAATATAATTTTAAGTATTTTTCATAACATAGGACGAATAAAGTATTCCCTAAACATAATGAAGAGCCGGAACAGCATACTAAATAATTAGGGGATGTTTGCCAAAAAGTTATGGTCAGAGTGCAGTCCATTAGAAAATGATCAAACTTTAAGAAATTTTGGTCCACAATGTACATCTTTCAAACTAGATAGATTATTCTAAATTATTCCATAGACTTCTGAGTATTTAACTATTTTTAAATTTGCTACCATAATTTTCCGCTAGATTAAGTTGTGATTAACTGAAAAAATATAGTCATCAAAAGAGACTTAGTAGTACAACAGATGATTCCCTAAAAAATACAGTAGACCAGATTACATAGGATTCCAAGTTTTCACTGGGTGGAAAATCACATAGAATCACCATAAATGAACTTTTACTTGTGCTTAAAATAGTTTCTAATACTACTTTACGTACTTATTTAAACTTGAGTTGGATAATTTTTTTCTAAATATGTCAAAAAAATTCTAATAAATATTTAATAATGTATTGTTAGTGATAGTTTGAATTTGATTTCTTTAAATTAACTAGAACTGTTTAGTTGGTTGATCAAATTATTGGTTGTTGGTTTGATAGAATAGTCCTCATCCATGTGGGACGACATTTGTCATCATTTATCAATTATATTTTTCTCGTTTTTAGCAAAAGTTCCTCCAGGTATTATCCAGCATTGCGTATGCACATACCTAACTCCAAAGCAAATAAAGATGCAAACGCATATTGGACAGAGTGGAAATATTTTCTCACCAACTTCCATCAATTGTTTTTTTTTTCAAATGAAAATACTTTGGAGCTCAGCCAGCTCAGTGTTCAGGTAGGATACCCTGCTTTACAACCCAACAAGTACCTGAATCGGATATGCATCCTGGAAATTTTTATGGCGGTCTCTTATATGTATATAAAAAGATTTTTCTAATTCAAGATAAGTTCTACATTAATTTTTTTTAATAAGTGACTATGTATTCATAAATATATGTATTTACGCCTTAGTAGATGCTAGAGACAATGCAACCTCCTATTACAAGGATTACACCAAAGGGAATCTCATCCAAGAGTATCCAAAAAAGAAAAAGATCATAGTCACCTAATTCATTTAGACAACATGACCATATTAACTAATTTTTAGTCCTAATGAGAACGGTGTGTAGCTCGAGATTCATTTTCTCTTATAGATTTATCCTGATCAATCACTATAAAATTACGACAAAAGTTGCAACTCCATGGTTTAGATTCAAACTTAATTTGGAAGATTAGGCATTGCTCCAATTTCAATCGTGGTATTTCTATAAACCAAACAGGGAAGAATTAGTTTTGGGGGTATGCCTAAATCTTATACTACATTGAATTCCTTGTCACAAAACTCTTTTGACTCATTGAATTCTAGTTAATTGGAGGAATACCTAATTGTCTTATACATTTCGAGTATATGACACCCATTAAATACAAGTGTCCAAAAAACTTATACCATTGAATTGAAAATGTGTACATCACTTTTAGATTATGAAAAAATTACGAGTTAGTTATCATTTTGTTTTTATTATTTTATGGAGTGTACACTAAACGTCAAATAAAACCACTGACCTTTTATAAATTTTAACCAAATACAGTGATGCACGAATATGTAAATGAAGCAGGTTGATCATTCGTATTCTCTTCACTCGGAAAAAGCATATTTGCATAATCATTGCCCAATAAAAATTTTTGTTCCCGAAGATTAAAATAATTAACACGACCAAATCATTGTGTCCTTTAGCTCTCTATGTTAAATGATTATTAATAGCAGTCAATATGTTTTTTATTTTTTGAAAGGTAGTAGCAGTCAAATTATATAATTGTTAGGGGTGATGGATTTTCACCAACATGTCATGATATAGAAATCATAAGAATAACAACAAGCCACAAAATTAAGAATAACAACAAGCCACAAAATTTATTAATTTTAATACATGATTAGAATCTATTCTAACCCAAAATTCAAAATCTTTAGAATAAGTACGTATAATTTATATGCTTAATCTCAATACTAATGTTTAAAAAAACTGCAGAGATTATTAAGACAAAATTTAGCATGTGACCACATGAGCACAATCCGTCGATTCCACCATACCCGCTTCATGAGTTGCAGTCACAATTAATTGAAACAACGTCCAGAGCTTATTCCAGTCATCTGCTATATTTTAATCTCCTCGGGTTATTAAAAACTTTGTAACCTACTGTCTGAAAACAAAGAATAAATCGAAATGATAGATAATTAATTTAACTTATAGAGGATGTCTCCGTTATCTTTTAACTTTTGACACACACGATTATTCCCGATCATCTAAAGAAGCTTTCGGTGGAAAAGAATTTGTGGGGCAGCTGATTGATAAATTTGCAAATTAAGTATTATGATTACGCCATTTAATTAGGCAATAACTCATGGAAAAAATCCGGTAAGCAAAGTAGCCAATTTAACCTCGAGAATAAATATTGTAGGTAAATGGTAAATCAAATCAATATTTAATTATCAGTAAGAGTACAGTCCAAATCATAAGGAATTCATTTTTTCTTCAAATTTTATTGACAGAAGAAAAAAATGTCATTTAAGAAAGTTATACCTAATATAAGATTCAATAGTGAAACTCTGAATATATAAAACTAAAAATCAACGTCTAATTCGTCTACTATGTCGACGAAAAAGAATAAATAACGTGAAAATATAAAACCAAATCAAATGTCCTGCATAGAGACTTTACAGATAGCCCTAAAATCACCTTTTCACACTCGATAACATTAAAAATAAACTATTCTTTGTCCTTGATTTATCCCCCAAAAGAAAATTAGGTATTGCCGTTATTACCAGGAATCGTGTAACATGGCGTGTTTTTATAACATCCCAGTTATCCCATTTGTTGATGGGTTTCCACTCCCTTCACAATATTCGAGATTTTTCAAAAATAACTCTAATTCTTTTAGGAGATTGAAATCATTATGTAATAAATTTTTCGATAAATCAACTAAATCAAATTTGGTTTAAATTAAACATATCATGTCTGACGTGATATGATGACAAAAACATTTGACTAGAACAAATGAATTACTGTTGATTCATACAAATATTCAACATATATTACTTTTAAATAGATTTTCACACCGTAATAATATTTGTCATTTGACTGAATAATGTTCGACTTCCAATATGTATTGTTACTCCAATTTTTTGTGAGGTACCGACTGCAAAAAAAATCTTGTAATGCAGGGAGAGCTTGCCATTCACTGGAAGGTCTATTATGGTGTAATCTCCCCCGAACATGAGTGCAAATATTATCACTGTTAATGTTGGTGTTGCTCGTCCATTATCCAGATGACCGGTCCCTTGGTTTAAATCTTCTTCAACGGCTTCTTCAACGGATTCTATTCCTTCGTCTTGTTTTCTGGCCCATCTTTAAGCCCACTCCTCGAAGCCCGCTCCTTCTAGTCTTCTCGTTTACCCATTTTAGTTAGAGTTTATTTTTTTCTCTTTTTCCTAACTTGTTATTTATTAGGCTCTTAAGTTCTTGTTAACGTTACCTTGTTAACGTGTATATATTACTTGTAATCTTCATTATTGAATATACAATCTTTACAATCTTTACATGGTATCAGAGCCTAAAAGCGATCATGAGTGAATTTGAGGAAATTTCTCAATCTGATGTTGCTGTTGAGGGATCATCCTCACAGTTCCAAGATTATCTAAAATGTATTGCTGAGTTTGATAGCAATACTGGCATCAAGATCACAACGGTGTCTTTCAATGGGACGAATTATTTGTCCTGGTCAAATGCTGTCCAAATTGCTCTTTCAGGACGTGGAAGGTTTGGATTTGTTGATGGAGAATTTGCTGCTCCTGAGAAAGGTGATCCGGCCTATATGCAATGGAAAATGAATGACCATTTGGTAATGTCCTGGCTACTTAACTCTATAGATCAAAATTTGCATGATCTATTTACCTTTGCAAGATCTGCTAAAAAATTGTGGGACTCAATTAAAGATCTGTACTCGCATCAAGAAAATCTATATCGTGTTTTTGAACTTAAGAAAAATATCACTGACCATAAGAAGGGCGAGAAGAGCTTTGTTGAGTATCTTAGCAGACTCAAAGCCATGTGGGATGAACTCTCCATGCTGAGGCCTGCTACTGCAGATCTCAAAGTCATCCAAAGACGTGAAGAAGAGGACAAAGTGTTCAAACTGCTGATGGGGCTAGGCCCTGATTACGATCATCTGACTGAGCAGATTCTGACATCTGCTGATCTACCTTCATTGGGCTCCATTTGTGCTCGTATCCAAAAGGAAGAAACCAGAAAAAAGCTCATGGATTCCTATCAGAAGGGAGATTCTTCTGAGGGAAGTGCCTTTAATTCTGAACTAACAGCTAATGCTGTCAAACGTTTTTTTAACTCCAAAGAAGGATCTGCCTTTTCCAAAGGAAAAGGTGGAAGATTTTTTAAAACCTGTGATCACTGTGGTAAGACAGGTCATATCAAAGAAAGATGCTGGATCCTACATCCACATCTGAAGTTGCAACGGATGGACAGAACTCATGAGCAGCAGATCAAAAGTCAAGTGGTGCAAGATCAGCCCAAGGCCATGGTTGCTGCTAATGCCCCTGTCAATTTTTCTCTAGATGATCTTGCCAAGACCTTATTTCAGCATATGAAGGAGAAGGAAGCTTCCACCTCCACTGCTGGAAAAGATAAGCAAGTCGCAGCAAAACTTCTTGATGATGGAAAGACTGGCAGTAGATTTTCAGGTAATATGTCTACTATTTCAGTGACTGCTATGCAAGCTCATGCTTTGATCTGTGTTTCAAACTGGATTATTGACTAAGGAGCTAATGAGCATATGACATATAATAAAGATTTTTTGGAATCCTATTCTGAAGTTAAAAATCAGTTCATATCGATTGCAAATGGAAATAAAGTTAGAGTTCAAGGTGTTGGATATGCTAAGGTTTTTTCGTCTATTGATAAACTCAGAGTGTTACATGTTCCCGACCTGACATGTAATCTTCTTTCCATAAGTCAGATTACTAAACAACTTAATTGCACTGTCAGTTTTTCTGCTAACTCTGTTAAATTTCAGGATTGCAATCTGATGATGATTGGTGAAGGAAAGATCCACAATGGTCTCTTCATAATCGATCATCTTCCAAAGGCTTTGACTGC
Organism: Hypericum perforatum; assembly: GCA_012979155.1. Classification (NCBI taxonomy): domain Eukaryota; kingdom Viridiplantae; phylum Streptophyta; class Magnoliopsida; order Malpighiales; family Hypericaceae; genus Hypericum; species Hypericum perforatum. Next base: position 12,842 of record SOPF01026867.1, read on the forward strand.
TTCTATGGACTCTGCTGAAGTTTGGCATGCTAGACTAGGTCATCCTAGCTTTAATATTCTGCAAAAAATGTTTCCTGCTTTCAATAAGACAAACTTGCATTGTGAAAGTTGTGTATTTGCGAAAAGCAAACGCTTGCCATTTGAAGTTTCTGAGAATAATTATAACGCTCCTTTTGAGCTTATGCACTCTGATGTTTGGACTGCACCTATGTGTTCTTATGATGGTTTTTACTACTTTGTTTCATTTATTGATCATTACTCTCGTGCTACTTGGCTTTACTTACTTAGACATAAAAGCGATGTGTTCAGTGCTTTTAGAACATTTGAATCTATGATTTTGAATCAATTTAAATGTAAAATTAAGATCTTTAGGACTGACAATGGGACTGAGTATAAGAAAGAGTTTGTTGATCATCTTAGAAACTCAGGCATTGTTCATCAAACTTCTTGTTTTTATACCCCTCAGCAAAATGGAGTCGCTGAGCGGAAAAATAGGCATCTGTTAGATGTTGCTCGTGCCATCATGTTTAAAATGAATGTTAAAAAAGGGTTTTGGAGTGATGCTTTGCTTACTGCCTGTCATTTAATAAATCATTTGCCTTGTCAACCGTTAGGTTGTAAATCTCCTATAGAGGTTCTTTTCAATAAAAAGCCTGATCTTTCTTATCTGAAAACTTTCGGATGTTGCTGCTATATGCACATACCTAGTGAGAAAAGAGATAAACTTGATATGAGGGCTGTTAAGTGCATTTTTCTTGGATATTCTACTACCCAGAAAGGTTATAAATGTTATAATCCTTCTCTGAAAAAGAAGATTGTTTCCAGAGATGTTCAGTTTATGGAAACTCTGCCCTTTTACTCTGAAAAAAAACTGCAGCAAGAGGTGCTGCCTAACTCCATGTGCAGACCTCTTCCCATTGTCACTGGGAGCATTCCATTTCAAGTTAACTCAAGGGAACAAGATGTTGTCACTCAAGAACAGGTGCGTAATATTCATCCTGACGAATCTTTCAGAGCACCTGATGAAGAAGGTATGCTGCTGAGTAATGTGCAGAGTTCTGAGCAACCTGGTATGATTTCTGACTCTAATAGTAATACTCCTGCTAATGATTCTGGTCAGAAGGTAAGAAGATCTACTAGAATTAAACATCCAAGTGTTTTGTTAAAAGATTATAAGGTATTTTCAACCGAATATCCCATCGAAAAACATGTTGCTTATGACAAGATTAATCCAAACTATAAAGTGTTCCTCAGTAACATTGATCAGATGGTGGAGCCGAAGAATTTTCAGGAGGCTTGTGAACATGAAGGATGGAGAGCTGCTATGGATGAAGAACTTCAAGCTCTGATAAGGAACAAAACTTGGGAAATTACTGACCTTCCAACAGGTAAAAAAGCTGTCGACTGTAAATGGATATTTAAAATAAAACATAACAGCGATGGATCTGTTGAGAGGCTTAAGGCCAGATTGGTTGCTCGAGGTTTCACTCAAATACCAGGTGTGGACTATGGTGAAACCTTCGCACCTGTGGCAAAAATGAACACAATACGTATTCTGGTTTCTTTGGCTGTAAATTTAGGATGGAATATGGAACATATGGATGTCAAGAATGCGTTTCTTCAAGGAGAATTGGAGGAGGAAATTTACTTACGAATTCCACCTGGATTGACATCAACAAATTCTGCTAAGGTATGTAAGTTAAAAAAGGCCATTTATGGCCTAAAACAATCTCCTCGAGCGTGGTATACAAAGTTAAGTGGTGAGCTTGTTAAACTTGGATTTCAGAAGTGCTATATCGACTCTTCCTTGTTTATTTCAGACACTTCTCGTGGTAAGATTGTTGTTCTTATTTATGTTGATGACATTCTTATTACTGGTGAGTGTGCTGAACAAATTGCTAAGCTGAAATCTGCCTTGCATCATAAATTCGATATAAAAGATCTTGGTAGACTCAAGTATTTTTTGGGTGTTGAATTTGCTCACTCTTCCAAAGGAGTGTTTATGAATCAAAGAAAGTATGTACTTGAGTTACTAAAAGAGACCAAGAAGCTTGGTGTTAAACCCTGTAAGACTCCAATGGAGCAGAACCTTAAGGTTGCTATTAGTAAGGGGGAGTGGGGTGATCCTTATACTGATATTTCTAGATTTCAACGAATTGTAGGAAAACTCATCTATCTTACAATCACTCGACCTGATATCACTTATGCTGTTAGCTCTGTAAGTCAAGTTATGCATGCTCCTAAGACAAGACATGTTGAGCTTCTCGATAGAATTCTCCAGTATTTAAAAGGCTATCCTGGAAAGGGAATTTTAATGCAAAAACATGGTCATCTGAATGTGGTTGGTTTTGCAGATGCTGATTGGGGAGGGTGTGTTGATAGCAGACATTCTTCTTCTGGCTATTGTGTGCTGATGGGAGGTAATCCTGTCCTTTGGAGAACGAAGAAACAACACACCACATCAAAATCAAGTGCAGAAGCTGAATATAGAGCCATGTCTCAGACCGCTAGCGAACTTGTATGGATCAGGAATATGATGACTGAGCTCAGATTCAATATCAAGCTGCCGATGCCATTGTATGGTGACAATCAAGCTGCCATTTATATCGCCACCAATCCCGTTTTCCATGAAAGAACAAAGCACATCGAAATCGACTGCCATTTTGTGCGCGACAAAGTTCAAGAAGGTGTGATCTCATTACCATACATCAAGAGTGAAGATCAACCTGCAGACGTTTTTACTAAGGCTCTTGGTGCAAGTCAATTCAATTATTTATTGAGCAAGTTGGGAGTTCATGACTTGTACTCTCCAACTTGAGGGGGAGTGTTAATGTTGGTGTTGCTCATCCATTATCCAGACGACCGGTCCCTTGGTTTAAATCTTCTTCAACGGCTTCTTCAACGGATTCTATTCCTTCGTCTTATTTTCTGGCCCATCTTTAAGCCCACTCCTCGAAGCCCGCTCCTTCTAGTCTTCTCGTTTACCCATTTTAGTTAGAGTTTATTTCTTTCTCTTTTTCCTAACTTGTTATTTATTAGGCTCTTAAGTTCTTGTTAACGTTACCTTATTAACGTGTATATATTGCTTGTAATCTTCATTATTGAATATACAATCTTTACAATCTTTACAATCACCTTATAATATTTGATAAAGCAAAATTACTTAGCCCAAAAAATCTATTGTTACTTGGAAATAAACGTACGCTAATACTAGTACAAACATTTTGACCAGTAAATTCCACCTGTAAACATCCAAGTCTTCGTCAGCTCTTGTTCGACCTCTTCTTCTAATGGACAAGTCCAAGTCAAAGCACCAAACCTTCTCTATTCTAGCTGCCCAGCGCCTTCCATTGCACTTCTCTCCCTCGCCTCTCCACCTCTAATAATAAATCCCATATTTTTATAACTATAAAACATCTACGAGAATCAAACTCGACTTTCGTCAATTCATTTACTTCTTGTCCGGACCCACCAAGCCCCCGTATCTACTTCTTATTAAGGCATAAACTCGCATCTCCTCTCTACCTCATCATTTAACTCCTCTATCTTCCTACAAGCTCTTCTCGTCTTTCCGTCTACTAAACCGACTAATTCAAATTCGAGTCTCTTTTTTCAGACATGGGATTTACAGAGGACATCAAAACGAGGAGCAAGATGTGGAGAGGTGTAAAGACAGTGTTCTTCCTGGTAGCCATGTTGGTCTCTCTCCTTGTCTTCTCGGCTCCTACACTTTTGGTTATAGCAGATGCCCTCCTCCCTTTCTCTCTCCTCTCCGCTTCTCTCGCCCCTTCCAATTTCTCCATTAGAACCCTCCCTTTCTATCTCAACGACTATGATTTTCGACGCTCCCTCGTCGATATCCCACTCATCTCCATATTCAGATCGGCTGTAATCATTTGTAAGTTCCTCATCTCCCACAAATTTTTACCATTACTTTTATCACGTTAGGGTTTTGATAAGACCGAAGAAATAAATTTATACATAATTGAAGCTCATATATGACCCGTATATCTTACAAACATATTTTTCTTAAAAAAAATGTCCAAATTCTCTTAATAGAAAATACAAATTCGTACTAATATTACCTTCTTTTGGAAGGTAATTTGGGATATATAACTACTAAAATTTTTATCTGAAACTTTATTAGTGGGTTCCGATCATTTCAATTAATTAGGTGACACATGGGTACAGGTGTGTATAGTCTTTGTGACGGGCCGAGCTTGTCGAGGGGGCCATACTTGGGTATAACGACCGTGTGTTCTGTCTTGTCCTTGGTATTTGTCTCATTGAAGGCGGCTTATGTGTTCGGTGATTCCGCCGGAGCCGGCGGAGGAGGATACCTAACTAGTAGGCCGATGGAGGTCGCACTCTTCGTGTGCTCTCTGGTTCTCGCCGTCGGCCACATCGTCGTCGCCTATAGGACGAGTTGCAAAGAGAGGAGGAAGCTTCTTGTTTACAAGATCGACATTGAATCCGTAAGTCTCCTCGTCCTTCCTTTTACTTCACTCTATGATTGTCTTAGAAATTGATATTATTTTCGTAATTTTCATTTGTTTGTATATTAATAAAGTTAAAATTCGTATAAAATTTAATTCGTTAGACTATTAAAAATATCACATCAGTCTATTAAAAGTAATATATATTACATGCTAAATATTCTCACCTGATTATGGATAGTAGACAATTTGAATAATTCAATTTCAAGTTTTCAACGACACCTACCTTCTAGAAAGGCAACCGTTTTGAATTTCGTGGTTGGAAATTAAAATAAAAAAGACAACGTGCCAGCTTAATTTTCCATCAATTTGCATCTGGCCGACCACGTGCTTACCATGCCACCTGAGAAAAATAATTAGTTTTGTAGCTATAATATTATTATTTTTATTGCCAAACTGTTAGATTAGCTAGCAAATAACTTATTTTCGTTTTGATTTGATTCTAGAAAATGAATTCAATGTGTAAATACTTACCCAAAAAATTTACAAAAAATTTTAATTAACATAAACATGAAATATTCGATTTCTAGAAAATGCATTCAATGTTTAAATAGTTACCCTTAAGAATTTACGAAAGTTATATTCCATCTAAACATATTAAAATGAGTAGGTGTAGTTTTTTTTAACTAAATACCTTTTGTTTATGTGGTAAGGCTGACTAAGCAAATATATTAATCAATTATTTCTCATTGTACAAATCCTCGTTGGCCTGTGACAATAAGAGATTCCCTTCCAAATCCTCCAACTTTCACCAGAATCTGACAATTAGCTGTCTGGTGGTCACACATCTTATTTTATTTTACCATATGTTTTTTTTATCGTGGACCCCACGTAGCAAAACTTTGTAACTAGCATTAGAATCTCCTAAAAACGAATCGGCCATAACTGGAAACAGATGTTTTTTTAATTCTCCCGCCGATAGATTCCACATGGTTCTTCGCAGTTCCCTTGGATTTTTGTAAACAATTGTTTGGCCTGCTTGTTGTTTTTAATTCATATATTATACGTCCTGAATTCTTTATCAAAAAAATATTCTTCACCCAGATAGATTATAACATATTCACACAAAGAATCAATGATTTTGCTAATATAAGTTAGATGCCGCTAAGGACAGCTTCTTTTGGTATATATAGACCAATCCCATTGTAGAAAATGAAATCTATTTTATAATATACATATATATATATATATATATGCTCATCATTTCACTTATATATATTGTAAAAATTCTCCACTAATTTGACACCCACTATATCGATTATCATTTATGAATGCACATTAGAAGATATTTTTTAGAAACGCTGTAAAGAAAAAATCTCGTCGACAGCAAATAAGATAGTCGGTCCCGTTCACGTGGGCAATGGTCGTCTTTATCCTTCCAAATGGGCCCCCATTAAGATGCCTTTACGGGCTTTCTTGATTTTTTTTTTGAAGATAAATTGTTTAGTCTATTATGCTCAAATCCGAATTTAGAATTATATTTCCGAATTTTCGTCCATCTTCTTAACACTTCACTATAATTCTGTTGCATGCTCGATGGATTTATTGTATTGATATGGTTTTCTTGCAATCCTCATGCAGGTTTCTTCCTACAAAAATGTGCTTCCAAGATATCATCACAAGGTCCTCTTGGAAGAAAGACACAAGTGATTCTACTCGCGAAGAATATTACTAACCCAACAATTTTTTCGAAGCCTCTTTCTAATCTAGCCAAATTCTCCATCATAAAGTTGCAGGTAACATTTTATTTTCCTTTTTTCTTCTGCTTCTAATATATTTCACTCAAGTAATTTGAGATTCATACGTCAACAAAAACGAAAATTTTCCGTTGGAACTTATGTTTTACAATTGTTTTGGGGCACAGGTTTATCCAAAGGAGATCAGCAACTTGGAGTGGCAAAATCTAACAATTTATTTAGAGGTGGCTATGGAGCGGTAGATTGACCCATCTATCTCCAAGTTGGCGTAAATCCCCACACCACCACTACTTATTAGAGAATCTGTACATTGAGATTTTTGTATTGTCTTGAGATTGTGGGCTTAGGCCATTTATATAGTGTTTGCTGATTAAGTGTTTATGTAATACGATTGTTATTGTATATAGCCCTTCCACATGGTTAATTTGATTGGCTACACCATTCTATTAAGGAGTGAAAATCACATACTGTACCAGCAAAATGTAGTGCTGGTTAAAAATAAGGTGCACGAATTTTGATTTCAACAATATTGACACGAGTAATTAAATTTGTCCGTTTTGGTAAATAGCCCTTCCATATTATTAATTTAATTAGCTACACTATTCTAATAAGGAACGAAAACCACATAGTGTGTCTCTACCAACAAAAGAGATTAGGTTCAATAACATGTACAGATTTTGATTTTATATAAAAAAAGTCAATTATGACCCTTATTATTAGTTTTCATATTTGATCCAGAAAAATTACGAGAATCTGTCTATGTAATGTAAAAATTTGTGAACAGATCTTTCACACTTATAACAAATGATGTGATAATTTTAATTATCATGTTCTTAGCAAAATTACTCGACAATACTCTGATTTTATGAGAGAGTGAGAACTATTATAAGAATTTTGCTAGTCTTTAAATATTATATCTGACTCTAAACTGAAAAAATCTTTAGTAGGTGTCTCCTTAGCAAAATTACTCGACAATAATCTGATTTTATGAGAGATTGAGAACTATTATAAAATTTTGCTAGTTTTTAAATATTATATCGGACTTTAACTAAAAACATTGTTAGTAGGTGTCTCGATATGTAAAAAATTATGCTTGACCACTAGGCCCGTCTTCCCTATTTGTGGGCTGGGCTGTGTCCATCGTTGAACATCTTCAAGCCCTCTTTTTCTAAACCTCCGATCCCAACGACGCCGTAAAAGGCCTCGTCTACCTCCCACATCTCTCCCTCCTCAAAACCCCAACTCAAACCCAGAGAGAGAGAGAGAGAGAGAGAGAGAGAGAGAGAGAGAGAGAATAAGCTAAAAAAATGAGATTCTCTCTGGACGAGGCCGAAACGACGCCGGGCTCCGGCTCAACCCCGAAGAAGAAACAACAACAACAACAACAACAACAACAAAAACAACAATTAGAAGAAGAACAAACGCGGTGGGTCCCACTCCAGTCCCACCCGGTTTTCTCCTCCACCCCCGCGGACCCCGCCACCACACCTAAGAACCTCCTCGCGTGGGACGGAGCTTCTAGAATATTCTACTGGGACCCCCACAACCGCTGCCTCCACCGAATCTCCCTCCGCCTCGGCGACCCCGACCCCTCCTCCGTCCTCGCCGCCGCCCCCTCCAAGGTCAGTTACCCCGCCTTGGATGCCTTAGGGTTCCATTAATCTCTTCTCATTAGCTAATCGCGGTTTGGTTTCGGGTAATTAATTATTTAGGTCTTGGTTCCTGACGTGGAGGTGAAGTTCGAAGTGAATAGAATCTCTATTAATAGGAACGGCTCCGCGATGATTCTCCTAGGTTCGGATGATCTCTGCGTAATGCGGCTCTCTGGCCGGGCGTCCACCCGACGCAATGCCACCATTTGCAAGTAGGACTCGACTCGACTCGACTCGTGGAAGTGATGCTCATTTGGTTTGGATTCCTTACGTTTCGGTTGGATTGTAATGTAGGACTGTCTCGGTTGGTTTGCCAATATATCTGAGCGAGAGTAATGCGATACGCATGCTCCGGGTTTTGTGGCACCCTTACAGCGACATGCATCTCGGGATCCTTTCTTCGGATTCAGTTTTGAGGTATTTGAGTTACATTCTGATTCGTGTCTGGATTTCGGGGAATTGTCCTCCGTTTGTTTGACGTTCATTTCATTCGACTGATTTGTTCTTCTTTTTTCCAGGCTATTTAATTTGTCAGCTGATCTACTTGAAACGGAACAGGAGTATTATCTACAGCCCGTTGAACCGGGTAAATCTCGGGGTGCCACGTCGTTGTGTCCTGTTGATTTCTCTTTTGGAACAGATCACTTGTGGGACAGATTTAGTGTAAGTTTGGTGGACTGATTGCTCCATTTTTTATATGCGTGATTTTATGTTGGTTCATAGAGAGCTTAGAGATGTGACCATAAGCTAAATACCTACAACAGCACTCTTGAATGGTACTGTATGCAAGGAACCGTTACTTCAAAAGCCAATTTTGGAAAGAAGTTCCTATTGCATTTTATCATTTTGCCAGTGGTAATGTCACTCTCTGCTAATGTTATTCTGGTTCCATATTTGGGAGTGGTTATTAATTGGTGAAGAGTTGATGAAAAAGCTCTACGAAAGTGCAGAAGCTTTTATGTCAACTGTGAATACTGGGATAGCCAGTACTGATACAATGCATTAGATACAATCAATTTCCTTTTATGCTTTCAAAAGTACATCTTCAGCTGATGATCTTATATATATGCTGCTCCTAGTATCATTTTGCCTAGCTTTTAGAGTTTAGGATCCACGAAGGACTTGTAGTGTTCTTGTATCCCTCACTTGGTTTGCTTATCTTGTATGTTTGACTATTCTTCAGGTATATGTTTTATTTGCTGACGGATCAGTTTATGTCCTCTGTCCAGTTGTGCCTTTTGGGAGGTATCTCTCCTTCTCTTGCTCTTACATTGTTGATTTTTTTGGGTGTGAAAATTGTAGAGAGCAACTTTATGTCCGCTAGGCATTGCCCTGCCAGTTGCTTTGAACTTCTTCATATGATTCCACAAAAGAAAAAACACTTATTTGTATGGAGACTCCTCTTTCTGAATAAGTTAAGCTGTTTGTTTCTTCTCATTGTGCCGAACTTCCCATTTTAGGATGACCATTTTTTTGCTTGATTTGGAAACAGTGTCCATAGATGGAACTCTCTAGCAGAACTGTTTGCCGATGCTCATACATTGGGGCTGGAATCAAAAAATCCTGTTGCGGTTTCCAACTCTAATTTGGCAATCTCGTGGTTGGAAGCAACATTTCCTGAGCTAGACAAAGAGGCAGGAGAAGAAAATCTTCGTGCAGACAAAGCTCGTGCTCATGCTTTATTTGATGCATCCCTTTGTTTGCAGGTATTTCTTCCTTCTACGATTTTCTTTTTCCTTGCTAATGCCCTGCAGGGATTTTCCACTGCACCAAATAGTAATCAAAAAATTTAAATCATAAATCATAAATTATTACGAGGAAAAGAATTAATATGTTATTCTGAAGAAGAAAGTTAACATTGACGTGCTAATGTCATCTTTCAGGGCCCTCTACGTAATGTGCATCAAGGTGGAGATGAAGACGCAGCTAATGGAGGTGCCAAGTGTGAAGGTTGTGCTGTCGGGTTGCTCTACAATTTAGTCAGCAAAGACTCAATTCTAGTGACAGCTTGGAGTTCTGGTCAGTTACAGATAAATGCCCTAGCTGATGAGGTGCAGCCTGTATGGACTGTTGGCAGACCTCCTCGAATTCGTGTTGATTCCAATGACCATATTGTCGGCCTGGCTATGATTTGTGAATCAATTCACAGTGAGCTTCTTTCCTGGGAGGCGGATCAACAACCCAATTCTTCCATCTGGTCTGGTCATCCTCCGCCTTTATTGAGTCTAGCTATTGTGGACTTAGCATTACCCAGTAAACAGGATGGTGCGGTTCATATCACTGCATACTCCGATCCTCTAATGCGTGAAAGAATATATGCCCTACATCAAGGTGGTATTGATTCAGTGACGTTGCATTTCCTTCCATTCACAAGCCAGGCTAGGGGCAAGAATGAGTCGGTTAGACCCCCCTCTGTGCATCCTATCCTCAGTACTTGCCAAGCTGAGAGTTCTGCACCTTCTCTGTCTGGTTTTGCAGCATTATCAGATTCATTTGGATATTCATGGGTTGTAGGGATCACATCTACTCAAGAATGTCTTGTGCTAGAGATGAAAACTCGAGAATTGTTGCTTCCGTTTCATGTTGGTTTGGAGAAGCTTTCCAGCCTTGAAGTTATAAAAGAGACAGATGTGCCACAGATCATTAGCAAGGAACTACTTAGTGGCCCAAGGACAGCCCTTCTTCCTCAAGTTTCTCTACGGCATATTAGTGCTGAATCAATTGATGGGCGGCAACTTCTTCATCAGTACCAAAAGCTCTTCCACGAAACATATGTTGAGTATGCCCATAAGGTAAGCATGTGCCATTATGTCAATTGTCTACGACATTCCTCTCTTTGTGAGTTAATGTCTGTTAATTTATCGACAATGCTTGTAGAACTATGATCTATTAATGGTCATAGGAGCTCAGCAAAATGTTAACTACTTAGACAGCAACTCATACGATTTTTAGATATCATGCTTGTTGTAGTTTTATATGGTCCACTTCATTCGAAGTATTCTTGCCGCAACTCAGTTGATGCCTCTGGCGTAAATAGATGATAGAGAAGTCAACTGAAGCTCGCTCAAATGTCCTGAGATTTGTTATAGTATTTATCTAGTTCTCTGAATGTATTTGCTAATCTATCAGGTATATTTTGAGTTAAAACATCATGGTCCGCACTTGAAGAAAATTATTGACGACCAGCACACTCGCTTAAGTGAGGCACAGGAGAAGCTTCTGAAAGTGGAGAGGAAGCAGGTTGGACTGGATGAGAGGATTAATGAAGCAATCCAACGTAAAGATATCTTGGAACAGCGCCTGCAACGACTTAGGAATTTGCCTGCCGTCCACAAGAAACCATTGTCCAAAGCTGAGCGTAAATTTAAGTCCGAGCTTGGTAAGTATCTTTCTGAATGCTGGTTGTTCTAGTTTGTAAGCGTCAGTGATAATAACATATCCAAGGCATGGATACAAAGGTATCGAATGTGGGTACATCAAATTCGGCATGCTCGGTGACTTGTGTGGTATTTGAAACACCTTCCTTGTTTAACGCAAATGTTTTAGTTTAACTTCTTAAAGAATTGATTGGAGTTGCAAGTATATTTTTCTAGAATGTTTTGGTTTTTCCCATATCCTTTGGCTTCACATGAAGATTCATGTTGGATTTCCGCTGCCAAGTGTTTGTGCTTTAAATTGCCCGTGAATTTATCTTTTCGTTGCTTCTTTTTTGTGTTTGCCAGATCACTTTCAGGGAGTTGAGTTAGGTGCTTTGAACGAATCCGTCAGTACACTGAAAGCAAGACAGAGAAGACATGCGCAATCTTTAAAAAACGAGCCACTGAACCGTCGAAGAAATTTATTGCAGAAGAACAAAACCCAGGATGTCCAAGTCTCGCAGCTGAAATGTGTTCTTGAAAAATTGTCACTTGTCAATGAAGAAAGCTCGAAAAAGGTTAAGCTCGTTGAATCTGCATTGAAAAACAGAGAAAGCAGTGTACTATGAATACTTCCCAGGAAGAGATGTACAACCCCAAACGAGAATCCTCCATGGTCCTTTTTCTTGGCTGCTTAAGAAGACCGTGCCAATTGACTTTTGGCAGTGGATCATGAGTCCTTCTATTGAATCTGCTGTCATATCCATTCGAGCGAGGAACATGTTCTGCTGGTGGTTTGCAGTATCTCCGTTTTTCATCATACATGGAAGGGTGCAAAATTGCATCAAACGCATAGTCGAGGAGCGTTTTTGGATGATCATTGGTTAGACCTTCATCTTCTCGACTAACATGTAGAACTTGGTGTTAAACGTATTGTTTTCCATGTGACCTTGCTACAGAGTATGTAACAACTGTAGCCAAACTGATGAATGACTTTGTAGTAGTGTATCTGGCAATATGAAATGCATCTATGGTGCTGGCTATACCATAGTTTTTGCTTTTATCACTTGATATTCAGGCAACCACTATCCTGACTAATTTGGATTAATAAGTATTTAACATTTTTATATATTTAAAAACTCGAACTTGACAATACAATATTTGAAGTTGGCAGAGAAGTTATTTTTGCGCAGTCTCTTGATTGAGCATTTTATCTTGTTCTGGAAAATAGTATCTGTTAAAACTATCTAAATAGAGTAATTGCAGGATAGAGAAGAAAAAAGAAGAGCTTATTTGCTTGCCTACAATATACAGAAGGCCAATCTACAACTAGCTGTCAATGGATCCAACAACAAAAGGTTTAATTCCCACCTCTCTCTTAACCCTATATTATCTGTGTTCTATCTCCTCCCTCGATCGCTACTACGGCCTTCACATGGGTCGAACTCGATCTAGGCGTCGAACATGGATCGGATAGCGCTTTTGCGTCCTCGTGGTTGGGAAGAACACCAACTTATCATCTTCAGCAGGAGTCCAACTGGTCCAAGATCACAGCAAGACAAGTAGTGTTTAGTCTTAACTTAGTACGAAAGGATCACCGTAAAATTATTCGTGAACGATGGTGTACCTGAAACGAGTGACTAAATGGTGCAGGAAAACGGAGAGGGCGACTCTGGCCAACTCATATCCTGGACATAGCCTGGGACCTCCTCCAAAGGGGGTGAACACATTCCCATTTCCGATACTTGTTACTCCTGATATACTCTGCTCATATTTTTGACAGTAACAAATCAGAAGAAAAAAAAAACAAGTTCATACATTTAATAAACTATAGTCTAATTAGTCTATGTTTGATGGGTAGAGATCAATTTGTTACCTGCCATCTCCATGGGTTAAAAGTCCGAGCATCTTCGAAGTGGTCATTGTCCATGTGTACTCCTCGGAATGATGCAAATACCTTCCACCCTTTAGGAATTGTGTATCCTAAAAAACCGAATAAATTTCCTTAGTGTCACTTCAATTGAGAAAATTAAACCTATAGTTTTGACCGTCTGCAATATAACATGTTTTTATCACCTCCCACGTGAACATCCGTAGTTGCTCGCCTAAATACTCCGCCAATTATGTTGGCCACGCGCAAAGTCTCGTTCACAACCTGAAAATGAACTGTATTAAGTACGGACCAATTTTATATTGATGATGCACAATATTTAATCGAGTTTAGTAACTACTGAGAATTATTGTACTTACACATTGTGTGAAGGGCATTGATTTGTAATCACTCCACTCGAGAGTTTCTGACTTGCCTTTCTGCGCCTTAATCTTTTCGTGCTCCTCCTGCCAGTTCAAATTACATTTTATCGACCATTGAGAAAATAAAAAATATTTCTTTTTATGCTCGATCACAAACCAAAATTAAGTTACAATTACAAAATATGCGATGTAGTAAAATGATTGATGAATAAAAAAGTCCACTTCTCCGTAATTAAAGTAGTCGGATCCTATTTAAAGACGATTATTTAAAATTTAAATTATTTAAACACGAAGGTTGTGTAATACGGTGGTCCTTGAACTGAGAACTTACCGACCATCAAATAAGTTCTTGAGATAAACTTTTGGTACATTCTTTTTTTTTTTTACCAATTTCCTCATCGGTTTCCTCCATGAACCAATACCCCAAAAGGGCAAAAATTAAATGACAAAGCCTGCAACCGTTGGATACTTTCCCTCCTCGAAATTAGCAATTACACGATACCCAATTTTCCCACTTTTTTCCACCTTAGCTACATTGCTACTCTGTACTAGCAATCAGTCGTTGGAAAAGACCCTAACACCCCTACAAATACCCATTGAGTTCTACACAATCCAAAGGGCTTTTAGGGGAGTTTCGACCAGAAGACATGATGGTCAAAGAGACCAAAGTGTGATGAGGTAGTAAGAAGGTAGTCAGGTCTTTTTGAGGTCAGAGCATATGTATTATGATTTGTCGCGTGCAGTTTCGGAAGGTATCATTTTGTCCGCTTACAAACGTGGTTTCTACTTTGACTTTTCCCAAAAACTTTTTTTACAATTATCGAATTCTATTTTCAGGCTGGTTCTCCTACTATTATAATGATATTTTATAGGTGAATCTAATTCTTCACCAATTAAACCAATGTAAAACTTGTGTGACATTGAATTTGTATAAAAATATTTAGTAAGTGATTATATTAATCTGAGTTCAAATTAAATAATGGTTTGAAGATGGTAGTTATCTCTACTTAAATAAACATATCTTTTGTTGTATAAATTCAAAATATCTTGACTAAAATAGATCAATTTTTAATTGTGTAGGCACTGCCATGGTCTTTTTTCTTATTATCTCGTTTATCTATTTTTTTTAACTTCATTTTTATGCCAAATTGACGTGCCGACATGTTGTTACATCAAATAAGGTAAGACAACTTTTAATAGAAGATCAGACTGTTTAATATAAACAAGAATTTATATTTTAATCTACTTAAACGCATAGAATGAACATCTTTCAAAAAAGGGAAAAATTAGAAAAAGTTCATTTAAACCGACAAAAAAGTCACTTTCAAAAGAAGAAAAATATACATCAACCGCAAAAATGTTTTATGTACAGGTGGCAAAAGATGGAGCGAATATTTTATGTTCTGTTTCGAAATCAGAGCTCAAAATTTAGTTTCTCTACAGAAAAAACATTGTATTAAATAGAATATAACAATTCTAAAATTGTATAAGAACGAGAAATGACCGGACTTACCTTGAGTTGTTCCAATGCAAGAGGAGTATCGGTGAGGAACTTGACGGCCAGAGTCATTATGGTGGAGGTGGTCTCGTAGCCGGCGACCAAAAGAGCAACCAGAAAATCAACTATTTCCTCGTCGGAGAAGCCGCCGTCGACGGCCAATAGAGCTCCGAGCATGTCATTCTTAGTCTCCCCTGCTTCACTCTCTTTCCTCCTTTGCCTCACCACCAAGCTTAGTGCCTCCGCCACCGTTGTCCTTGCCTATAATTAATTAACCCGAAAATTTAACAACCTTAGAATTTTAATATTCAATAAAAAAACATTTTGATAAATTTCGCATACTCGAAAGAAAAAAAATTCGAATTCTGTGTACTTATAAAAGGCAACGGCAATTTCAATTGTTATGCAACTATTTTGATTATGCAAATCGAATATTGTCGGATATAATTTACAGGTATGAAAATGATATTTATCAGACCAAACAGATGGAGTTAAATGAGTGTACCATCAGCTAATGGGTATGGACCATTTATATCAATCATGGATGTCTTTTGTTACTTTTTGTCCCTAACATTTGGTTTATGTAATGACAAGACATACGTAATTAATGATTCAACATCAACCATTCAATGTAACAAAATTAAGCAAAACTTGCACAATTATACAATCAAATATCATAATTTAATTGTAGCAACATGATATATTACTTACCATTTTTTCTCTTTAGAAGGATTAGTTAAACAGAGAGAATAATTAATTAATTAAATAATTACCTTGATGGCTTTACGGTATGTGGATGAGAAAAATGGGACTGTGAAGAAGCCTTCAATAACAAGGACGTACTCTTTCCTCAAACTCTCGGTCCATTCACATGGGTCAAAGCTCATCAGTTGCTTCATTGTTAACTCAAATGTTATCTTTTATTTTTTGCGTCATGCCCAACGTCACACCCACCATAAAGGAAAAAAATTAATTAGTTTCCATATCTATAAAAAAAACTAAAAGGCAAAATTAATTCATAAAAAATAAAAAGTACATTTTTATCTGTTACTATACAATTCTTAGACCGACATACAAATCTTAATACAGCTAAGTTCTCAAAATTTAAGATTTAAGCCCAATTTTCCCTACCATGCAAGGCAAACTTTGCCCAACACTGGTCATGGAAATCTGAGTCATCAGTTCGACCATATGTTTTTCTTTACTTTATTTATAAGCCCATACACGACGTGACTCATATCACTCACCCACCTCCCTAATAATTCCCCACACGAGGGCACAACTATAAAAGTAATCATAGACAACAACATAAATATTTTGATATTAACCAACGATTAAATCAATTAATGAAACAATAAGAACCCGAGATGTACTAAATTTTCTTAATCAAAATGAAACAACAATATTTATAAATTTTTTTGTCTTAATGATTTTATCAGGTTCGAATTTAAAATGAGTGTGAGGATCCAATGTTAAACAAAACATAAATATTTGGATACTCATCGAAAAGAACGTGAGTATTTGGATGATAAGTGACTTATTAACTACATCATTTAAATATCTTCGGCCTTGATTAATAATTTAACTGGACATCCATTAGGCGGCCGGCGAAAGAAAGATATTATTGGAATATTTGGAGTAGAGAATTAAGAAGATTCACAATAATTAAATGAAAAAAAGATTTAGCTTTCTAGAAACGTCCCAAAACAGAGTAATTAATTGATTAATTAAACCACATCATCAACATAATATTCCTTAAAAATATCAGAGAAGCGGGCCCCAATTGTTGTGATTTTTGAAATTTAAAAAATTGACATGTTATCCTCTGCATAACCATTGCAAAACCATCAACCTAATTAATGACAATTAAGTGAAATTAGATTACATACCTTCTTGGCCTCCTCCATGAGGAGAATTCGGTCGGACCAGGAGTCGAGATTGAGCCGGACCAACCGGTCGATATCGAGCAAGAGATGGTCCCTTAAAATGGAGGAATTGGCAAAACTCATGGTTAGAGAGTGCATTCTCTTGTGGAGGCTCCCCTTCATCAACAATAACGAGTGCTTCCCGAGCAGGTTCGATATCGAGCTCGGGTAGCTCGACTCGAAGAGCTTCCCTTCGTTCTGCAATATGAACCGGTTCGTATCCGGATCGACCGAGAACACGGTCGGCTCACCAAAGACATGGCTCAGAAACAACGGGCCGAACCGGTTCACCCTCTGGTCGATGAACGGCTCAGGGTTCTCTGTCTTGTAAGCTGATATTATCTGAAGGGTCTCTCCTATAAAGGGTAGCCCCAGGTTCCCCGGAGGCAGCCGGAGCCGGCGCCGGCGGGTGGTCCGGTGAAGGAGAAATGCTGACGTGGAGAGTAACACCAAGGAGAGGAAATAAACCAGAATTTCCATTGGAACAACCACCAGAGGAGTATAATAGTACGTACTTATCCTCTTTTTTCTCTTTTTTATGGGGTGTTTTGTATACACTAAAATAAATTACATAAAATAAGCTTGGTGGTGGATTTATATTAAAAAACTATATGGTATAAATGTATTATTGTACGTTGAAAAAGAGAAGGGCATATATAAAGGTGTGGAGAGGGAGACATGTGAGGTGGTGGATCAAGTTTCAAGCAAAGGGAAGGGCATTTAATGGAGGAGAAGGAGAAGAAAGAAGCCACACGAGGGAAAGTGGGGTTTATAGGAAATATATTAATTTTCGTTCCTTTTTGTAGTTTTTGAAATGGAAATTTGATTTACTATGGAAGGTTATCTTATTTTGAAAGGGATTATGGAAGGTAGCGATTAATGATTTTGATACTTCTGACTTTTATTTTATACAATTTATTATTCAAACATCTACTAACTCAGATAAAAATTAGTTACAAAGTATTTTTAATAAAATATTTATTAATATTGTATTTCTAAAGATTTGACTAATTTTCATTAATCTAAATGTTTCGTGGGCTTAATTTTCTGTCCATACCTGGGTCATTTTGGATAAGAATAAAAGTAAACAAGAGCAGAAACCAGATGAAAATTTCCCCATGGCCGGTCTTTTCCAATACGTCTTGTTTATTTCAACAGGTGTTATGGTTTTTTTATTTTCCAAATTTCTGCTGTTGATTTCTTATTTTCCACTTCTGCTATTGATTTTGTAATTCATAGGCGTGGAAAGAGTGCGTGGTCCCTTGACAAAAGGCGCAAATCAATGTGCAATTTCCTTTTAATTTTCCAATTTCTGCTGTTCATTTCTTATTTTCCATTTCTGCTGTTGATTTTTAATTTTTTTTAGATCTTATTTTAATAACTGTTCTATTACAATGTCAGGAATCGAACGATGGACTTCCCAATCTACTCCCCACTTTTATGGTGCTGGACCAAAAGTCGCTCGGCTGTTGATTTTGTAATTCATAAGCGTGGAAAGAGTGCGTGGTCCCTTGACAAAAGGCGCAAATCAATGTGCAATTTTTCTTTTAACATGTGAGAACCAAATTTAGTTTTTGATATGGTTTTTTAGGATCATCTTTAACAAAATTATATAATCATAATTGTTCGAATTATTTAAACATACATAAACAAACTATTCTAACATAATAATCAAATAATTTGAATGAAACTATTAAAATATACATAAATAAACCATGTTAACGTATGTAACTATTAAAGATTTATAACGTAATTCTCTAAATTATTTAAACATGCATAAATAAATCATTTAAAAATAATATCAAAAATTAAAATTATATGTGCATCAAATTTCAGAAGTAATGTCATTGAGCATATTCCGTCGTAACTCTATTACATTTTACAAGGAAAAAAGTAAAGATAAAAGGGATATAGTTAAGGCCCAGCACACTCGTGAAAAACTCTTAAATAACTTCTAGGATTTTTTTGATCACATTTACATTACCATTTTCTACAATTTCACATTAAAAATCAATATAAAATTGCAAGAGTAACGAATTTATTTATTAGTATGAAAAATTTGCATACTCATTCTCATAATATTATAAGTTGGTTATAAAAAAAACTTAATATTAGAGACAATTGATGATACTAGATTTATAGCATGTCGTATTGGCACTAATCTCCGTTGAAAGTACCAGATACGATCTCCAGACTATGCAAATTTGCTGAACCGATTGGTTTTATAAACAAATTAGACTAGAATCTATATTTCTCGGGATTAGGTTCATAACCTTTAAACAAACTGTATAGTTTTTTGGACTCAGATTTCCGACGACAGGTATCTAAGCCTCTCTCATAAAAAAATTTCCATCTTACATTAAAACCCGTAATAGTACCTCTGTACTTGTTTATGTGTTGCTGTGTGAGCTCCCATAAATGGAGGTTCTAAGAAAGGCACAACAAAGCAAGCTTTTCAATCCGGCCACGTTGCTATAAATTATGAGGATCAAAATGCAATTATAGGTTCTAATTGTAAAATAATAGGTTATCTGGTACCATGTTCACTCACATGGACCCCATCAGTGACATTAAGCTTGCCACCTACGAGACACTAACACTTTTTTATCATCCATTTCAAAGTGCAACACACATGTATTTGCACGGTTGCACCTTTCTTGTCATTGATAATTTGATATCATATCTATTTATAACAATTAATTCGAAGTAGATTATAATTAAAGACTAATTAGATACTGTTAAGCTACGTGCGGAGTTCAAACATTTGAATAAAATATGCATTGCTAAAAGAAACGCATAGAGTGCTATAGATTAAATTAAATCAAGCCACATTCTACTTTACATACGATCAATGAGCTTTTTTTTTATGTTATCTGCTATTTATATTCCGATTGTCCTTTACGAAAAAAAAACTATATTCTGATCGTATCCGACCATATCTCGAAAGGGGAAGTGCATGTGGATATCAGATGCACTCTTTTATTCTTTGACTCAATATTATCTGATAGTTGTTTTGTAATTAAAACTATAAAAGTCGTTGTGATAAGATATATTATCTTAATATATGGTACATCTGCCCTTAAATCGGCCATAAATTCTAGTCTCGGAAAAAAATGAGAACAATAAAAAATAGATAAGGACTCCGACAATATTTTAAAAGACTTGTGTTGTTAGACTAATTGCAATTTTAGTCTTAGAACTTAGTCTTAAAGTAATTGTTTTTATATCATCTAATATATTTAAATACTCACTTAACTAATTAATTTAAAATATTTTTTATAAATATCTAATATTATTACATTTTTAACTAGTTAACTACAAAGTGACTTTATCTTTAATATCGGAAGGACAACGTTTCACGTCGTTTCGTCCATCAAAGGCAATTAAAACTTAAAAGGGATGATATCTGTTAATTGCGTAGAAGTTGCCTTTTTTAGTAGGTTTTATAGGTAGGTTAGCTGATTTGAGACAGAATAGAACCCTGATTTGCAAGATTTGGACAAAATTTAGCTTTATTCCTCCAAATCTCAAACTACGAGGAACTTGATTAAGATGTTTTCTCTTGCACCATGCCGACGTCATCATGATTAAGGATATCTATTTTTTTATGGTGAAATTATGATCAAGGATATCTAAATTATACTTTTCTACACCATTTCATTACAGTTAGGTTTGTGGGTTTTCGTGAATTAATCATAATTAAGAACTATATATAATGTAGTTTGACATAATACACTATTTGTAGACTTAGTTACAAATGTGATTGGCTTCCACAATTGTTATTTTTAGATTGGTAACTAGTTCATCAAACATTAGGTTGTGCCATCCCTCTCAAAAAAAAATTACGAATGCAACTTGTTGTTTAGGTAAAATTGTGCTATGAGCACAGTTAATTGTTACATAGGATGCAAACCTGAGAAAAGATTATCTTCAATTGAAAATTCAATCTCAGAAAATAATTCAATTGAAAATCCAATCTCATAATATAATCACCAAAAGATATGATATAAGTGTCTAAATTAGTCAACGCTTATAGAGCTTGAATCTGAATCCTTGGATGTGTCTTGGCTCGTGAATTTGAATTTGTAGATTGAGTTTACGCGAAAAAATTATGAACTAATTAAAAGGTTAATCAAGAAAATGCCTTGCGTGACACCTTACAATAATATATAGAAATAATTGATCATATCATATTAAGTCTCAAATATTTTTTTCATTCGTAAAATCCATAGAACAATATTCAAATTCAGTAAAACTAACGAATTCAAAATGGGAGGGTCAGAAAGAGGCAAACTGGCAAATGAATCCAGAGGTTTGATGTGAAGTCGAGCCTGTGATCATCATGTTTAACAGTGGCCCAGCACAACTATGTCACCAATTTTCTATTTCCATTCGTGAAAGATCATCGAAAGTTCATAGGCCTCACTACCAATAATTCAATGGTGGCATGCTTGGATCCATCAAAACCAAATGCCCCACCAATATCGGATCCAAATTCGGTTCAAGGCCGTGCTTCACGATGTATCTCAATCACTTTATTTTCTGATAAAATGAAAGGAATGCTTCATCCTCCATAAAATAATTGCAAATTGACGTCCTTCAACAATTCAACGATGACTTCATTGTGAGGAAGAAACAGAAATATGTACACCAAACAATTTCGAACAATTTTTTTTAAAACTTTCTGTATTGAAATTCGAGATCCGTTGATTTTTTAAACCTCATTTTAAAGAATTTTCGGTTTAATCTACTTGATAATCACATATTATTGTACCGATTAATTAAGGTTGGAACAAAATATGACATTTAAAAGATGATAACATTTTGTATCCAAAGACTTAAACTTGAAACTTTTAGTTAAGATATAACAAGTTGATCTTATTATTTATTTTTATTTTAGATTAATTTTTTAAATATGTCTTCTACATTTGTTAGACTTAATCACTTAAACACAAAATCACTGAAGTGAATCTAACTTTATTTCCATTTATATCCACTTCTATCAATAAACAATTCCGTACTTTGTATACACATGACTGCCGACAATTTTTTCCTCCAAGAATTCGTAAAATATGCATCACTCCCTTAACAGTTAGGTGGTGGATTATGGTATAATCCGTACTTAAGTAAGTGACGCCTCCTTTAGAAGTCCCTTGCATTCTAATTCACTAAAATAAAGGTCCTCCTTTTGCCCCCTTGCCCCCAACAACAAAAATTGTACTTTGGAATTCTTACCACATTCCAGTTAGTTAAGTTTTTCATTTTATTTTCATGTTTTACTTCTGTGCACCGGTAAACATTGTTATAGCTTAGTTAACATATTATATCTTTAACTCTTTGATACACAGTCGAATACAATATGAATTAGTTAGTTTGTGAGTGTAAACACATAACTATATGCTTATTTTCCCGTCTTGCAGAACTAATTAACCTGAGTGGACTAAGACCAAAATGATATACTGTAGTTTTTCCAATCCCTTAAACCTCCATGATTCTGCTTGTAGAGATAAGACCAAATTACGGGTTGTAACGGAATCCAAATGACGAGTTCTGATAACGTTATATAGGGGGAGCACTGTAAATACTATTATTACTGTAAGATTAATAAAAAAATTCACCAATTTTTTTTACCCGAGTGGACCTTATGCGTACGCTTTTAACACAAAGAAGCCGTAAAATATATAGACTCAGAAAAATTAATGGACCACGAGCCCTAGCTATGGATGAGGGCGATCACGTTTAGTGTCTCATAAATTTGGCTCAGAAAAAGGACCACCTAATCTCTATCAAATCTTACAATCCAATTTAATATTGCCGGAAGACGGGACCAAGAAGTTCGTTGGGACTTAATTTCTGTGCTCGATTCTTAATACCATGGAACTTGCAATGAAGAAAGAGTTCTCTCTAGACCCCTTATTTTCTTTTCCCGGCAGCCTTAATGGGAAAATTTGGCTAAGAAGGTGAGAATTTTTCCATGGTGGATGTAGGCCGGGCCTATGGTAATTACCTCGAGGAATGAGATTTTTTTATAATTAAAATTTTATATACTTTCAATAAAATTATAATGTGTAACTATATTGGTCATCTAATATCAGATTGCAACTTTTTTGCAAATATAGTTGCCCGCATTTGTAATCTCGAGGTATGACTGACTACTTTGAAATTAAGTTGTGTTAAAATTTTGTATTAGAACGGTGAGAAGCGTAACGAAATTGTTTGGAAACATTTATTCTCTTCAGGTGCAAGAGTAATTTGAGGACAAAATTTTCTCTCTGAGTGAAAAATATAATAACCTCAAAATATTAATTTGGAAGACAATAGCAAATTCAATAATGTAATGGTTATTGAACCACGTACTGATCTGGCGTGCATGTATAAAAAAGGATAAAGCATATATATTTCCTTCCTTTGAAAATCTTAAGGTCATATAAGAAAATTAATATCGAATTTTATAGAGCAGCTCTGATTATCGGTATCATCCAACCCTGAAATATAGTCGCATTGGAGTGAAAATTTGAAGGCTCCTAACATATTAAGAATGATTTTGGACGGTGAATATGTTATTTACAAATTTCAATAATTGTCTCGTAATATTGTTTTGAAAAAGAACCAGTAATTTCTGATTGAACTTCAAAAGTAAAATTGTGTCTGACTGATCAAAACTTATGGATATATTTATAACATTATGGACAAGCTTCTAGACATTGAAGATGTTATTTGAAAATTTCTAAGATTATCTATACAACTCGATTTTGCAAATTTCAAATTTGTATGACACATGGAAAATATGTCATTTTCATTCTTAGTCGATGAAAAATTGTGGGAGAGTTTTACATATTTGTTGGAAGTTTACCACCTTTTAAATATATTACTCAATACAAAATTAGATTAGTTAATCCAATTAGTACATCTCATACGACTTAATAAAAAAATAAAGGTTAGTTTGAAATTTTCTATGCTGATTTTCAATTATTTTCTAATTTTTCTGTCTTCTTTTTCAAATGTTAGAGGCATTATTGTCTAAATTGTTTGTCACAGATAAACTTGCGGAAATAGGTCAAACTCGCCATAAAATGGTCAAATTTGCTAAAATTTGGTACGAAAGATCTATATGTATATATATTGTCAATCCAGGGACTTTAATTCCTCCAAAAAATACAAATAATCTATTTTAAACTAAGCTAGACCTAATAGGCTAATACTATGTATGTCATGCCAAACCACATTGACTTGGGAGTATTTTCAGTAAGTTTCAACCACTTGCTGGACTATAGTCATCATTTTGCTGTTGGTTACATTGGATATAATAAACAAAGTTATTCTCTGAAATTTGATTTTTTTAACTTCTGAAAGTTGATATTTTGGTGAAATGTAGCATTCTTTTTTATCGAGAATTTGCTTCTGTGCAATTTCCCTATGAGTCACAGAATAGAACCCCCACTAGTACTACTGTGTATGTTCACAGTCCACACACGAATGGCTCTGTCAGAGATTGCACGTGTGCTTCCCATTAATGTCAAGACAGTGACTTGGATGTTGAGATTTGTAGCCATACAAGATGTTTAACTGGTACGAGAGTTGGTTCGCATAATTTAAAAAAAGAAAAAGTCTAATTTAGTACCATGTGGTTTGGTTTGTTCTAAGCTAAGTTCATGTAGTTTAAAAAAGTTAATTCGAGTCCGATATCGTCCAATTTTTTCATTTGGGTCACTCTAACCAGTTTGATTAAAAAATTTGAAGCTCGATCTTCCGATTCCAGCGATAAAGATGTGTGAAATAGGTATCCACACATCAGACACACCTCAGAGAGTCAACCAGAGTCGACAATTGGCATTGAAAATGCCAGATTTGATCGGACCAAAATTGAGCATTTTTAACAAAAATAAATTGAACTAGTCGAAGGTGATCCAAATGGGAAAATTGTACGATGTCAGACTCGGATTAATTTTTTTTAACTATAAAAATTTAACTGGGAACAGACCAAATTACAAGATATTAAAATGGACTTTTCCTTAAAAAAATATAAATATATCACCAAAATCATAAGAATATAGATATATTTCTACAATAGATAGAAAATAAGATAATAAATTAGAAGTTACAGAATTGACATGGTCTACTCTTGCTTATGTCATATAGTGTATAATTTTAAATAAATAAACATGAGTTAATCTGTAAATTTCGTACAAATTTTCGAGAATAACCGGTAGAGTTGAAAAATAGTTTTGCTAGTTAAATTTGAACAAATTAGTCCGACCGTCCTCTAAATTTTAATATAATAAAAACTGTCTTAATTTGGGTTGTGGTCCGACCGTATTTTTTTAGAACAATGAAAATGATATAGGATGGAGGCAAAGTGAGAGTAGCTTACAAAGTTGACGAGGAAACCAAAAATCAAGTTCACATGCGCCGTTTATTATTGCTGTGGCTGTCATTTTAAGGCTATTTTCTTTACCTCGTTGCTGTAATTTGGCTGGAGGTTTAAAATGGGTTTTCTAATCACTAGTTTTGGTTCCCTCCAGCTTCTGTACAAATGTCCCTTCTACGTAGAAATAGATAGAATATTTTTTGTTTCGGAAAATCTTAAGGAAATAATCTAAAAAAGTACGTGTAAAATTCAAGCAAAGAACTGGGGAAAAAAATATGGTAAAACTGTAAAAGGAACTCGAAAAAAAAATTCAAGTCCCGAAATTACTCTGCGGATTCCCAACCACTAGATAACATGTTATGAAATATGCGAAAAGAATTTCATCCAATGAATAACCTTGTTTCCTATAACAAATCCATTTTTTTAATTGCTGACTTTTAGATTTTTAATTTATCTTCAAAGTATGTTAACACTAATTTTGTTGATTTGTTTTTAATTTAAAAAGTTTACCAACATCAAATTTAAATTAATCGACATAATAAATATTGTAAAAAAATAATAATGTGATAGTAAGATTGATTAACATGTATTCCCATGCCAACCCTATTATTTTTTACAGATAAATATACATAGATGGAATTTGACAGAAGTCAAGGCATAATTTTATTTTACCGGTAGGCAAATACGTTTCGGTGCCAATCCCTATTAATTGATCAATTAATGTCTCGTTTTGTCTTTTTTTCAAAGGGGCATGTCTTTTGTATCGTAACATGTTATATTTTAAGATGTCAATAAAATCATAAAATCTTGTAATATAAATTTTAGCAAATTTATTTTTAGCCGATCCCAAGTAGCAAATAATTCAATTCTTGGACTTTGGCTGCCTAGTGGATGTCGAAATTGATAAGATTAGTCCCACCACACGTGGAAACGGCTTTAATCATTGATCCAGAAAAATAGAAACAGCCAATACCCATCTACCTTTATAGGCCCATGAAAAGTCCATTTGAACTGACATTTGAAAATCATTCCTACCAGAAAATAATAATGCAATACAAATCCGCATCATAGTTAATTCTCTAATTATGATGTTTTTACCTTCCAAATAAGTATGTTGGTATCTTTCAAATAATAATAATTATGTTGTTAAAATCTTGCGAACGCAGTTAGATTATGTGGTAGGGTATGTAGTCCACTTGAGCGTGTCCCTCGCGAGTCGCGACCTAGTGGGGCACGAAGTTTCACATTTAAGGGACATGTTTAAACACTAATTACGTCCGTGATCATTGTTATAACATTTTTATGTTAAGATCATAACAATGTTAATTCTTGATGTGATTTATTTATATATAAGAATTGAAGATTCTTATATTTGTTGTATTAGAGTTTAAGATACATATGAATAAACTATCATTTATTTGAGTAAGTTTCTTCTACTACACTAGTAGCCTTATAACGTTGATCGACTAACGAAAGAAAGATAATAACTATTTCGATCCAATAAATTGCAGCAAATTTATTAAATATATGCCCCATCTAATAACAGTGATTATATTAATGAATATTAAGATACTAAAGTGTGTCGGAACAAAATTTTTAATACGAGACTCGTAGTTTAAAGTTGTTATTCGCACAATATCCGTATTATTGCACGTTGACAAATCAAAATTAGCACAAATTTTAGCCTAATTAACAAGTTAAGAATGTGTTGTGTTTATTTACGTGTACCATCAAATTTTTTTTTTTTTTTTTTTTTTTGGTGGGAACGTGTACCATCAAATGACAGTGAATATGCTGATGAAATTTTGGATTAGGCGTAGGTTAATGTAAAGTGGTGGCCTTTCTTGTTAGTGAAGATGATGTGAAATGAAGGGTATATTCGTGACATAATTAACACTAACCACCGATTTGATGACTTTAACTTATGGAAGAGTTACGATGTCAACTTATGTTAGGCACCAACTTCACACTCTTCTTGTCGAATCGGTTACTTTTTCGTAGAGGGATATTCTCCCCGTTCTATTTTTCTACAGTTTTCCCTCAAAGCCCAATAATATAATTTCGAAAGCCCACATGCGTTCTTGAAAAATTCAAAAATATATTATTGGGCTGTTGCCATTTCTAGGCCCAATATACTTCCCCATTTGGTAACATGTTTCTGGAAATCGAACTCCACAACTAACTAGTAAGTTTACAATAATTTCTTTTCCGATGTTTACAATAAATTTGATTTATTTTAATTAAGAGATATCACTTTAAAATGACTGTCTGCATGTACTAGGTTGTATCAACCCCAAAAAAGTCAATGAACGATTTTTTCATTTATTTTTCATTGACAAATATATGCCATATATCTATTAACCTGATTCATACGACCCGACTAATTAATATGATAGAAAAGAAATACATTCCTAATAAATCAGGATATGTTTTATTAAGCTAATCGAACTCCTAACAATTAATCCGACAATAAATACATTCCCAATAAATTAGTATAACTTTTATTTAGCTAACCCAACGCCTAACAATTAATCCTCCAAATCCCTCCAGTATCTTTAATGGTCTTTTCATTTGTTATACGCATCTTTCTTAAATTCTTAATATTCAAACATTTCCATCTCTATTGTCTCATCATATATTGTTATATTATCTTTATATTGAGACACTAATATATATTTATTCTTATTTTGGTTAAATTCGTGATGTGCTTAAATCTTAAATTTTAATTAATAATTAATGTACATTCAATATTAGATTGAATGTTATGTACAATGGATAAAATATCATGATTTTTTGTAATTTTATATGTAAAATTAAAAATTCACGCATAAAAACTATTAGAAACTAAATCGTTTAAAGTCGGACTCTTAAGACCCTGAACTAAGAATATGAATCTGATCCTAATAAATTTTTGGTCCAAAATAGAGTGGTCCAACCACCAAAAAAGATATGATATGTTGAAATTTTAGGAAAGTGTGTTGCTATTTTCGGACTTTTTTGTGTTTTCTTAAACTTTTTTAGCTAAGCTCACACACAAATCGACGTGGAACTTGGAAGACACTTCTCGTCAGGTTCCGATTCATCATTTTTTCCCATTACAAAAAAATAAAATAAAAATACAAAATTGAATAATAGGAAGAACAAGAAGAAAAAAAATATAATCTGTCGTCCGATTGTTGCTTGCTTCTCCATCCATCCCACGTTTCTTTCAGACCATGCAACTGATAAAACAATAGCAAGAAAAGAAAGGAAAAAAACAAAGGAAAAGGTAAAAAATGGGCAACTGCCACTTTGATTAAATTTAATCCCTGTCATGTCCACATCATAATTTTCCATTCTACCCTTCTTTGGGTTTGCTTGTTTCTTTTTTCCACTAACCCAAATACCCAAAGTTTCAATCTTTGATAGGAATTTGGTGGAAAGGTAGTGTCTTTGATTCAATATGGGGAGGCTGTTTGTGGTGAATTTGGAAGGGAAGATCTATTGTTGCAAGCACTGTCGGACCCACCTCGCCCTCTGTGAGGATGTTGTCTCAAAGGTTGTTGCTTTTGATCTGGTGGTTGATTTTGAGGAATTGGCATCTGGGTAATCTGTGTTTTGTGTGGATTCTTATGGGCTGTTATTGGGTTTGGTCTTGGTTTCTCAGTTGTTATTGTTTGATCCAGTTTTCTGGAATTAGAAAGGTAGTTTATGTTGAAATGCAGAAACCAGGAGAGTTTATCCGATGGATGATGATATGCTTTAGGATTATTCGTTGGGGGAGTTTGTGTCACGAATTGTATGGTCGGTTCTTATCGGTATGATATTGGTTTCTCAGATGTTATTGTCTCAAAGTGACTGAGTTTTGTAGCATCAGAGAGGTAGTGTATGTTGAAATGTAGAACCGACGAAAGTTTATCTGATGGATGATGATGTACTCCTTGGATCCGCATAATTTCCTTCGGATTTAGCAGACATTATTCTGAGGATTAAGTGTTGTTCTGGGAATTTGTGTGTATCAGATTGTATGGTTCGGTTCTGATCTTGACCAAACTTGATGATGCTGTGTATCGTTGTATCAACTTGGACTTGCTTTGATCCTTAACTCGGTATCTGGATTCCGAGGCTTCTCATAGTCTTCGTAGCTATTGAGTCAGACCTTTTCTGTTACCTGTTGGCCGATGATTGACCCATCGGGCTATGTTTTGTGCTAATGTCTCATCATTTAATTTACCTTATGTGCTAGTTTTTAATCCCGCGTGGCGTGGCTGTGCTAGCTTTATATTCTTATTTGTATGTTTTGATGGAAGTGTTTGCCTCTTTACTACGGTCAGATTATGTGGATGGAATTGCAATAGCTCGCATCTTTGGTTGAGAAAAAAGTTCAGTGACCTACAAGGCATGCCAAGTTGTGTGTCCTGGGTACATTCTATTGAATGGTGATGACGGCTAGATAGTCAGGACCTTGCCAATAGATAAAAAATATAGGATATAACCGTCTGCTGATTTTGAACATCACCAAACTAAGCTTCTCTGCGAGCTGAAGCTGCATGTCTTATAAACTGACATGGGTCCGATGCTTCCCCCGAGCCATGTTCTTTAACAAACTAAATTCATGGGAAGAGTTGAGAACGGCCTAAAGTTTTTGATTTTGGGGAAGGCTCTGCTAAATTGAATAAATAAAATTTCCTTTATCTAACCTTCATTGTGATTCATTTTAGACTGGGATGTCTTCTCACTTGGTGCCTTTTTTTTATCTTCTTTCTAGTCGTTCCACTGCAGGCATGGGAAAGCTTATCTCTTCAGCAAAGTGTAAGATTTTCTTGCTGAGTTCCTGTTCGGGAAGTTTGAACATAGAGGATCTAGATGCCACTTTGAATTTGGGGTGCACCTTTTCTATATGCCCGGATCTGTGTATATTCCGTCGGAAACGCTAACAAATCAGTTCCTGTTGTTATCTTTCCTTGCATGCGTATTAGTTCTTAAATCCTTCAGTTTAGAGCTAGAGCCATAGGAACAAATGATGTGATAAATTTGTGGCTTTTGCTTGATTGGACATTTTTTTCTCTTCATTTGCTTGTCGAATTCAATTGTATTTTTGTATCACAGCGTGAATGTCTCCATGGGAGAGCTGGAGAACAGAATGATGATGACAGGGTTGCATACAGTGGCTGACATTTTCTGTGTCGGGTGTGGATCGATTGTCGGTTGGAAATATGTAAGTCTATAATGAGGACAGATTTGTGAAAAGCTTATTGTTCTGTTGTGTTTCCTTGTCACTTACTTGCACACATGTTTTGTTTTAGGAGACCGCCCATGAGAAGGACCAGAAGTACAAGGAAGGAAAATCCGTTCTGGAACGGTCAGTGAGACAAATGCATCACCCAAAATTGTTAAAGTTCTAGATAGAAGGGAACTTCGTAACATGAAGATGCGTCGTTCCTTTGCAGGTTTAAAGTGTCTGGTCCTGATGGAAGCAATTATTGGGTCAATCATGAAGCACATGTCAGTGGCAGCGACGCCGACAATGTTTGATCTTACTCACCATTCATACGCTGCTGTACATTCTCGCTCGCCTCTGTGAATTCAACAAAATCTCTCAATTTGACGGCTTCTGCATTCGGCTGTCTGTAACATAATTGTATAAGCATCAGATCCTTGATGATCAAGTCGTGGCTAGCTTCAAGGTTCATCATCTGATGTCATTGGCTGGATTCCATGTAAAACCTTTCAAGTTTCAATGTGTAAGTTACTAAACAAAACCCGCTTCAATGTTAACGCCTTGATGTTTCATGTCTAATTCCTCATCTCAAGATATAGCTGCAAATCGATACTGAAAAAAGATCGATACACTTGTGAACCCGACCACTTGCATCTGTTAATGCACTATAATCACGAATGTTAACAAGTGGTATCAGAGCCGTCGACCAGGTCTACGCCAAGAACCTCGGATGGTCTCTCGACAAGCCAGCCACCAGGATAGGCATAGTAGGGAAAGAAATGTGCATTCTACAAGTGGCATTAGAGTCGGTCGTCGACCAGGTCTATGCCGAGAACCTCAGATGGTCTCTCAACGAGCCGTGATCGCGGAGTAGGAAAAGAGGTGCTTTGAGATGAGAATATGTTGGATCATCTTTTGCTGCAAAAGAAGGTCCTGTGAAGTTCGGCTTCAGCTGCGTAGGCATTGCAAGGAGAATTCCCTGGCGACAAAGTGAGTTGTGAGATAATTTGCCCGCCTATCTCTTACTTTTGGCCAATTCCAAAGAATCGTCAAACTTCAAGCTGATCAATAGAAATAAACATACATTAGATAAAGAATAAAGTTCACTTTGCACCTTTATCTGTAGAAAAAGTTCACTTTGCACCCAGTACCTACTCAAACAATCTAATTAAAAATATTTTTCTCATTTAGATGAAATTGGTCTAGCTAGCGTCCTATATAATTTTTTAATAATAGTTGTCGTAGCCTCGACTCCGCCCAACTCCAACGGAAGAAAGGGGGTTCGAGGTGGGAGTTGGCGGTAGCCATAGATTGTTTCAAAAATTAGATTAAATATATAAAATTATGATGTGGCACTCTTTTTGGGAAAAAAAGTGAAGTGGCAGATTCGTGCTGGCGCGTTACGTGTGTGCGTCTTTAGAACTATATTGTACGAGTGAACTTATAAAAAAAGTACCGTACCAGTGAAAAAAATAAAAGCTAGTTATAACGTGTTGATATTCTAATTTGAACTTTGAAGTCGACTATACAAATTTAATCACATTGTATTATTGTTATTTTTTTATAAAATATGGTGCTATCTAATCCAATTTGGCAAGAATTTTAAAAAAAAATTGCACTTCAGTGCGTTGCATTTGGTTTAACTATAATCTTATGACTCTCACGGGGAAGCTTCACACCACTATGTTTGCGCATATAAATATTTTTCAGAAACATTTGCGCACATAAGTAAATTATGTTCCCATAGAATAAAGGTAGAGCAATTATATTTTTTTTAATATAATTTTATGTGGCAACAACAGTGCTAAAATAACAAGAGACTAATTGAACATCATAACTATCAAATGTTATGTTAGTCTCCCTAAATCGGGAAATTTTTTTTAACGTAATTATATAATGTCACAAATCACTACAATTTTTTCGAAAGGGGCCTTAAAATAAAGGAACCAGCTTCAGTAAGTACTGTACGTGTCTCACAAAGGAAATCCATTCCGCAGAGAGGTGCTTAGCTGCAATAACTTGCAGTCGGAGGGCTTGTTAAAAAAAGGAAAGAATAAAGGGAGTCAGTCAATAAACGGCACCAGCGTCGATCAGGTTTTGTAAGCACCTTCCACGGCGAAACCAGACAACTCATTCGTTCATTGCTATTCGACACCAGCGTTGAACAGTATAAACGGCCAAAGGCAAGAGAACCTGCCCAGGCCGATAGCTCATCACTTTGTGGCCTAGCAACAACTGGAAGGACCGATAAATAAAGAAGGCCGAATGGATGAAGATAGCTACCCGTCACCAACGGGGTTGACGAGAATGAGAGAAATCAGCATGAGATTACAGCAGACATGGATAAAATCATCTGAGTAAATACACCATGCGCCGAGACAGCTCCTCGCCAACAACCTTCTTGTATCTGTGTAGCTGGGACTCCAAGTAGCCCCTTTCACTAATCGCAAAAGCTATTTGAAGGTCCTACGGGAAAACAAGAGATGTACTCAGAGTTGCTAATCGCTAAGTTAGTCTCCAAGTCAGAAGGAGGACCCATAAATGAAATCGCTCATTCACGTATATTTGACCGATAAAGTATGCTAAGCCTAGATAAATGTTCATGAATTGATAAAAGCAATTAGCAGTACTCACGATGACACATTAACAGAATCTAAATACCTTATATCTCAAGCGGGATCCCTTTATTTGCATCAGAATTTCACCAACGTCATCTTCTGCATCTGTCCAGTCAGCACTTTCGGAACCTGATTCATCATCAGAGCTTTCTGTCTCAGGTTCAGGCAAAAGAAGAATATCATTTTCGTCGTCATCATGCTTGTTATCATGCCAAAATTCCGAAACTTCTTCAGCAGCAGGAGGGGTTAAGGAGGAGTCTCCATGCTGCAAAAGATCGGCATCTGACAAAACAACATACGGCTTCCTATCAAGTAACGGACTTGCTGTATCAAAAGGCACCCACCTGAAGCACATATTAGCAACTTAGACTTCGAATAATCAAAGGTTGAATAAGTATCAATGCTTCTCAACAAGTGAATTGACATACAGTAAAGTGTGGTATGAAAGGAGGTTAGTTAAGAAATCCAAAAAGACATAGTGGGGTTCCTCCTGGGTCGTTGTGCTTGAGTTAATCCCCTCCAAGAGAACCAACCACAATGGTTTACTGATAAGTATAACAAGGAGCAACACTTACTGATAACGGAGAGGACACAGAAGTTGAGAAGGGTGGTAAGCTGCTTTGTATCTCATCTTGCTGCAAGAATGGATGTAATAACCAAGATAATAGTACTCAAGACTTGGACAATGGGCTTGATTCTCTTTCACCCAACTGATCTCTTGCAGAGCTGAATACTTGCCAAGTGATAGAAAAGCATAATCGGGGTCCCAGAACAAATATTTACTCGATAAACATTTAGGAAGAATATCTATCACGCCTACGGCTACCAGCTTGCCATCAACAACATATTGCTGATGGAAAGATCCAAACCCACAAGGAGGAACATTGTCATCACCGGTAGGTGGAACATACACAAGAGGAGTATCAACAAGAAAACTCTTATATGCACTTTCAGAGACAGGATCATTATGAACTTTCATCTGATATCTTCTGTACAATGCATACTCGTGCGGGTCAAAGCTTGACTTCTTTAAACGAATCTCTAGCTTTCGTCTCTTCCCTTGAAACTGTTGTTCTGGGTTCTTCTTCAAGCAACACCCTTTTCTTTTACATCGTTTGCGAGATTTCTCATATCCATTAACTAAAATATTATTATTACACGAAGAAGCCTGGTTCCCATCAGTGTAAAAATTCAAGTGTCCATTGCAAGCCCTGACCACAAGACCACTGGCTTTTGTCTCCCTATTTAGAGACGAAGCCAACTCTTCCGCAATGACATTGGGAGTTCTATCTTCGGTTCTCTGTGCTGCGTCTTTATCGGTATGAGCACGCCTAATAGCAGCCACTATTTGAAATGCAATATTGCAAGAATACACTAAGTCTTCACCTCCTTCAACCAGTAGTTTTCTTTTTGATTGGGAAACTTTCTTAACGACAGCTTTGGGTAACTGAATATCGTCCAGAAGGTCCCCATTCACAGTGTTCGACATAACAGCCTTATCAATCTGCTCAGAGATATTTGTGATAAAACTTTCTTCCTCATTTTCCTTGGAAGAGGAATTGTCCTTTCCCAAGTCGGGAACTCCGTGGCAGGTACAGCCACAGTTGACCTCAGAAGCCACTCCATCTTCTGCCTCTTCCGGTGATTTTCTGAGATCCAGTGCACCATCTAAAAACCTACGTAAATCTCACAATCAGAATTCAACATGCTGATCAAAATCTTATACCAAAAGATAATATCATAGATAGATTAAAGCATTAATGTATGCAAAAGAAGACCTAGCTGACATGTAAAAACTTGTATCCATTTGTTCTGCTACGTTTCTCACATGCCCCCTCAAATGATAAATGGGTGTCGAAGATTGCACAGGCTTTGACTTTGCCAATGTGCGAGAAATGGGGGTCGTGCGAGCACAACAATGGGCACGAGATCACCCTGCTCTGATACCATATTAGAATCTCCATATCCATATCCAAAACCTTAAGGCAATGAGTTGGTGGATTTTTCTCACTTATCAACTTGCCCCCACCCATGCACTAAGCAATGTAGGATTCTCGCCACAACTTGATTTAACAGCACTCAGCTCAACGACAAGAACGCAACAACAATCAAGTCCCGCATTCATACCTCTGCATCCTCTTACGAGCACGGAGCTGATCCTTCAACGGAGAGAAATCACTTGCTTTCAAACGGATCGTATAGGATGGGCAACACGTTCTTTCCATCTCAGGCTTGTACAGAAAGCACCCCGACCTCCTCCACCCACGGTCAAGAAGATCTACGATAGAATCAACAGCAGATCAAACTACATCACCTATGAACCACATTTCAAACCGAAAAAAATCAAATCTAAATTCAAATCCGCAACAATAAAAAAACAGTTACCTTGGTAATCATCAACCGTTAGACTGTGCGCCAACAGACCTGCACACAAAAAAATCAACAGAATCTCCGAATTATTCCTTTTTTTTTTGCAGACTTGCAAATCAGATTAGCTAAATCGCAAACCGTAGACAGCTTTTGAGTTGACTACAAGAAAGTCAAACGCGGTACAAAAAAAAGTAACCGCCGGTTCGGAAAATGGTCGAACGCGAGGAGTTGGGGATTAGGAAGCGGGGAGAAGAGGCGATGAGAACCGTGAGAGAAGCTGGTTTTGCCAGGGGATCTGCAGTAACCGCAGGAGCTCTTGTGACGACCGTAATCCTCGACGACTGTCTCCCCTCTGTCGTCGCCGCCGCCGCCGCCGCTGCGGTTGCTGTTGCTCGTGCTCGCCTCGCTCCTCCTCATCTTCCCCGCCATTTCTCTTCTCCTCCGCCTCTCTTTCGTAAACTTTTTTATTTTTTATTTTTACATCTAATTTAACATAATCGGTGCGTTTCGAGGAAGGAAGGAATAGGAGGAAGATGAAGGTATGGACGCAAGACGGCATCGTTCGGCCCTGCCACATGTGATGGAACACGGAATATCGATTTATTTTAATATTTACAATTTGTTAAAAAAAATCATAAATTATTACGTGATTACACATTTTTTGTTACATGATTTTGTGTGTTCTAAAAGATTTTTTTATTTTCGATATCACCCTTTTTTTAACGAAGTCTCAACTGGATTTCCGAAACTAAATTAGTTTCGAACATAGAAAAGCTCTCGTTTTCGTACTCAAGTGGCATACCACCTAAGATTCCATATCCGTTTCAATCACTTATTCCTTAATATTTTTAAAAAAGCCCCTCTTTTCTCCTATTCCTTCCTCTCCTCTTCTCTCCTCTTGTCTAACATTTTGATCAATCTAACCTCGAAAGTACACAGTATGAAGTTTTGGGCTTTTCTAATTCCTGTGAACGACTGAGTAATTGATTTTATTTCCTCAAAAAATAAATAAATAATTTTACTTTTTTTTAAAGATCGAGCTCCAAAAGCTTCTCTTCTAAAAGCGACCCCTATTTCTACGTGATTCTTGATTAGTAACTAAAAATTAATTGAAATCCCAAATTTGAAGAGAAAAGGAAGAATAGAAAAAGAAGATGTCTTGGCTAGCTAGGTTAATGGCCAACTCCTTCAACTTCGACGACGAACT
Source organism: Hypericum perforatum (assembly GCA_012979155.1). NCBI lineage: Eukaryota > Viridiplantae > Streptophyta > Magnoliopsida > Malpighiales > Hypericaceae > Hypericum > Hypericum perforatum. The sequence continues at coordinate 49,482 of SOPF01026867.1, forward strand.
TTGCCACCAACCAGTTAATTTGGTCATCCTCGTCGTCTACGTCGGGTCAACTTCCTTCTGAGTTTGCCTCACCACATGGCATGAAGTAGGGACATGTAAGAGTAGTAAACCAATCCCGATTCGAACTATTATGTTTTAGGAACCTAACGAATTGTATGGAAAAGCCAACGATTTGTTTCATATTCAATCAGTCGGGATTTTGATGGAGAAGATAGAGGGAGATATGAAGTTACCCGCTTGAGACATGGTAATGAAGATGATGAGGTAGAAGGGGATAGAGGGGAGGGAGTACAGGAGGTAGGAGAAAGGAAGGGATTTTTTTTTTTAAATTAAATAAATAAATGATTGAAATGGATATTTTGTCTGTGTCAACTCTATGTTCACTTCACCTGATGTTCAATTGTAACACACTTCTGATGTTCAATCGGTTAGTGATATATTAGTTGACGTGCCACATCAGCATAAAACGGAATCATTTTTAGGTTCGAAGTCAATTTTAACTCGGATAGCCATTCAGACCTCGATCACAGAAAAAAAAAGACTTTAGAATCAAAAATCATTTCAAAATACAAAATCATGTATCAAATAATGTGTAACTATAAAACTATCTATGAACTTTCTCCTGCAACATCATTTTGATATTTTTCATAAGTAATTTTTATTACCATTGAAAATTTATACCACAAATGTAGTACATGAATACATGAAAAGCTCAAAAGATAAATATCTATCCAATAACCTAAATTAGGAGATATACTTTATAGTAGTTGAAAAAAAGAGAGTTTGCTGTTAATGTTGGTTGAAATAATTTTGGTTGCATGCAAATGGACATAGATTGTCAAAGTTGGTCGAATGTGGTAGGGGAAGGGTATTTTTTTATTTTTAAATTTGGTAATTTATGAGTAGTAATGTCATTACAATTAGGTTGGTTAACAAAAAATAAGAAAATCAAACTAAGTCTAATTTCTCAAATCAATTACCAATCAAAATTTTGAGTTGGATATGGAAATTTTAATATGTTATATAATCATATTGATCTCGTGTCTATATTTATGTTTATTTGACCCACATTTCATCATATTTTTTGTAAAATAAAAATTTATCTCAATTTTTTTGTTGTTGGCAATTTATGATTGGCCCAAAATAAATTAATGGCCAATTATTACAAAAATACAAAAGTAGGTAAATGTCATTTTCACTCCTAAATTATTTAAATGAACAATTATTACTAAAATACAAAAGTAGGTAATAATTATTACAAAATTACAAAATTAGGTAATAATTTGATAAGGACTTAATTGTTATAAAATAAAAAAGTTAGGAGTTGGAAAATGACATTTGATAGGGATGTTTCCCTATAAAAGGAAACTCCCTGGTGACCATTTGGTAACCAAACCGACACTCCCAGAAACACTCTGAAAAACGGAATTCTCGGTTTAGTCATTGAGAATTCCGGTAGATAGACGAATAGGTTCATTCGTGGAACCCGGGCTCCGATTCGTTTCAAACGTGATCGGGCTTCGACCAACAACTCACCAAGAACATTCCTGGACTTAGTATGCACACGCTACAAGAGGTAACTCGATTTTATCTCTTTAATTTGCGTTTAAATGTGCATGTGATTATTTGCGTGATTATATGTTAATTATGCTTTATAATCCTTTAATTGGTATCGGAGCATGGTTAGAACATGTTCTTGTACGTTTTTGATGTTGTATGTTGGTTTGATTCGATTATTTGTGCTAATAATCGTGTTGATCATGTTTGATTTAAACTCAGATTGTTTTTGGGCTTATTTGCAAACTGATTTTGTCAATTAAGGATCGAATTGGATATTTTTATTCGTTCGGGCTGATTTGATTTCACGCGGAAATTAAGTGACCAAACTGTAATTTTGTGCCCCCAAATTGAAAAACCTAACCCCGAAATCCCCTTTTTCTCCGAATCCAACCTCAACCAAATCCGATCATTTCCGACGTTTTTAATTCCGGAAACCTATACCAATCTACTCCTCTCGACATTCCGAACACGATGATATCAACCTTGGACGTCGTCGTTTCCGGAAAGAGAAGTTCGGAGCACTGGAAGCTCGGAACTTCGTCAAAGGAGAAGATCACCGTGAAGCCCAAGCGGGGCACGAGAGACGGCGATTCTGGTACCACCGTGCTCGGGAGGTCAAGACGCGTCGATTCCGACCGGTGGCGTCGGTCGACTCGCCGTCGTTGGCCCTCGGTGGAAGGAGGTGGTCGGTCGTTGTTTTTAGGGGTCGGGGAGAGGGAGAGAGAGAGAGAGGAGAAAGGGGAAGGGAATGTGTCGGGGGCAGTTTCGTCATTTCGTATTTTTTGCGAAAACTTTAAATATCCGCGCGACTTTTTACAAAATGGTCACTCTGGTTTTAAATGGGATTTTAATTTAATCCTTCCAGACTTTTTGTTCATTCAAATTAATCCCAAATTTTGATTAAACTTATTTTTTAAGTCCTAATTCGAAACTGTTTTAGAAAATTGAATTTTAAAATTGTCCTTTCAGGGATAATTTTAATTCAATTGAGTCCAAAATTTGATTTAAATTTATTTTAAATCCTATTTTGGTACTGATTTAATTTAATTAAATTTCAAATTAGTCCTTTTCGGACATGTTTTAATTCGATTAAATCCCAAATATTGATTTAAATTTGTTTTAAGTCATAATTTGGTACTATTTTGTTTTTTAATTGAATAAATTTATTTTATTCGATTAAAACTCAATATTATTTGAAGATTTTTTAAAATATGTGAGTGTTTTAAATTATCTGAATAAATTTATGGAATTTTTTCCGAAAATTACTAGACATAGCATAAATCACACGATGGATCATCGGAAGATTGATAATTTAATTCTCAATCTTATTTTTGGGAAATATGTGATTTGACCCAAAAATTATTTGGCATTAGTTGCTAAATAACGATGTCCACCTGGAGTTATCAAAATATTGACACTAAGTCTATGAGACAACGTGTAATGTAGAGGCGTTTATCGCCACGGATAACCAAGGATGACATATATGTGATAGTTGAACATTTCAACGCAGTGCATAGTATATGCAAGATGCCTATTTTTTATGATTACATTTTTTGGGGGAGGATTGGTCAGCAAAGTTTTTTTTAACTTGCTAACGACCCTTATATTCCAACAAGGCATAAGTAGTCTTTAGAATCCCCTAGTGTACAACCATAAGATTGCTCTTGTCATGCTTTTGAAGCATTTCAGGCACAAAGGCCTCTTAAGGGAGATGCGTCCCCCTACTGTGTTGAAGTTGAGAAATGGTTTTGAGATAACCCGTTACTCGACTAAGGAATACACTTGTGTATTTCTTTTGGTCTTGTTCATATGGATTTTGGACTCAAGTTTATTCACTGTGGTGAACCTTGGGAGTCCAACCATTGTATATTGATATGTCATCCTGTCAAAGTCTAATGGAAATGATCCAAGTGTGGATCTAGATTCTTAGACTTAAACTCCAGGATACCCTTCTAGTATTTGATGTGTGATTATGTTTGCATTGTCTAGTGTATTTCCCTTGTATATACTCTGTTTTAAGGGAATACTTTTGCACAATAGGTTGTGTACCTTTTTTCTGAGTTTGTTTGTACTTTTGTTTGTACAACCTCAGATATGTGTGAAAGTTTGTAACAAATTGTGTATTTGTTACTTATGTAATAAGTTTTGCACTTATTATATAACTGTATACTTGTGTTTTTTGTATGCGTGTTTACATACAATTGCACTACATGAATGAATAAATTATGTTTATTTTATTCATGTGCCACTTGAGTTTACTATATGTGAACTTTTAGTGACCTTAGTTAGAGATTAAATCTTGAATGGTAATGGGAAGCACGCTAGCAACCTACTTCGATTTTGAGACTAATCAAAGACTATGTGTCATTAAAGTTATGAGATTATAGTAAACTAGTTCATATTGCCTAAATCAAACTTCTGATATGTTCTTATATTTTAAATTTCCTATAGAGATGTCAGTTTATTCTAGAGCATGAAAATCTAGTACATGTTCGAAGAATAAGAGGTTCTCGAGCTAGTATATATGATTTTGTTAGAGCCTGATGTAGGCAACACTGCACAATATAAGCGTGATTGTCATGCTTATGCTATTTGGATAGATAGAACTCTGTTGCACATTTGATATTGCTGAGTTTTATGATGGATGATATCACAAGGTAATTTTGTGTTTATGAGAACACAAAAGAACTCTGGGATGCCCTCAAGTTGATATTCAGGAAGCTTATTATGTCAAAGCTTCATGCTTTGACAATAAGGTTTAATGCCTTTAAAAAGCATCCTGATATTCTTATATGGAAATATTTGAGGATGATGTCCATTATGATTAGTGACCTGGCTAAGGCTGGTCATGTACTTAGCAATGAGCAACAGATTCGGCTATTATCTATTCCTTGCTTCCAAGCTAGGAACAAATGAAGCTGAACCTTACTCATTTCCAATTACCTAGTAACATTTGAGGATGTTGCTAGATACCTTGAGTTGGAAGAAGATCATCTTCTTCTTACAAAATCTTATCCCGAAGCAAATTTGATTAGTTCAAATAGCTCTGAGAAAAGGAATAAAAGGTAGAAAAGAAATAGTAAGGGTTCCCAAAATCCAAAGGTTGAAAACTTAGGACCTAAAGTAGATAGCTCTTGGTCTATAAAAAGAGGCATATTAATATTTCTAAGGTGAAATATTATAACTGTCATAAGAAGGAATATTTTGCAAGAAATTGCAAAATATCTAAGTAAGTACATTTAAACTCTACTGTGTATGAGGTTAATATATCTTATTAGACCCTCCTTATTGAATCGTATTCTATATGAATTATAGATTCATGAGTAATAGACCATTAAGCTAAGTGGGAGTCAAATATGTTGATTCTTGATTGAGATGAGGCAGCTGTTGGATATTTTAGATGTGCAATATCCTACGGCGGGAATGTCGTCTTGCTATGAGAGCAAGATTAGTTATGGGATGTAATAATGAGTTATTACATTTGGATCTTCTGTAATCCATATGATAAGTATTAAGTGGAACTTATCATACCTTCTGTCTTGAAGCCTAAGGTTAAGCTGTGGCTATGACTTTAGTATGGTGTTGATTGACATGTGTTCCTATATAATGGAATTCATACCATAATATGAGAATGAGTATCTCATGTGCTGTTCGACCATCGGATGGGATAAATGTTCATTAATTTCACAATCCCTAGTGTGAGACCGCGTTTCGTGAACTGTGGTTCTCGATCTTTGCCCTTAAGATCCTAAACGTATTCTGGAAGTGTGATTCAGTGCTGCTAGCTTAGTTAGTCCATGAAAAGGTCATGGCATATTGATTCGATCTGGCAGGGCTAATTAGAAAAGCAGGCTGAATCATTATGAAAAGAATATAGTTAAGGGAGAAGGAACTCTATTCATCACATTTCGAGATTCGTTGTCCAGGTGCACCAATTGTATTGAAAAGTACAATAGTGGACACGAATAAAATTGTTTGAAATCATAGTGTGAACAATGGAATGTGACATGAGTCCTGGGGTGAAAGCACACTTTATTATATGTGAGATGTCGAGATGCTACTATTCAGTTAGCTCGTGTGTCGGTGCTTCTGAATTTTAGCTTAACATACTCGACATGTGCTGGTCGCACGAAATCCTATATCGTTATCTGTACATTATCGACTGTGGTCGATGATGAATGAGTGTTATTTTTGGGTTTTGGGCCCAATATGCATCCATTGTTGATGGTGTTCAACAATGAATGAGTGGGAGATTGTTGGCAATTTATGATTGGCCCAAAATAAATTAATGGCCAATTATTACAAAAATACAAAAGTAGGTAAATGTCATTTTCACTCCTAAATTATTTAAATGAACAATTATTACTAAAATACAAAAGTAGGTAATAATTATTACAAAATTACAAAATTAGGTAATAATTTGATAAGGACTTAATTGTTATAAAATGAAAAAGTTAGGAGTTGGAAAATGACATTTGATAGGGATGTTTCCCTATAAAAGGAAACTCCCTGGTGACCATTTGGTAACCAAACCGACACTCCCAGAAACACTCTGAAAAACGGAATTCTCGGTTTAGTCATTGAGAATTCCGGTAGATAGACGAATAGGTTCATTCGTGGAACCCGGGCTCCGATTCGTTTCAAACGTGATCGGGCTTCGACCAGCAACTCACCAAGAACATTCCTGGACTTAGTATGCACACGCTACAAGAGGTAACTCGATTTTATCTCTTTAATTTGCGTTTAAATGTGCATGTGATTATTTGCGTGATTATATGTTAATTATGTTTTATAATCCAACAGTTCGTTAGGTTGTTTGTGAATATGTTTAATGAATTTATTTAGAAGTATGAGAAACTTATCTATTAATTATTTTAAAATTTTAAATTGTACATATACTTTTTATAATCAATATCTCATCATGTCTCATCAAAGATGACTACATAGTAGGGATGGTCAAATCGGCAAAATTACCAAAAAAGTTGAGTACGTATGCATCTGATCTAACAGTTCTGATAGTTCAAATCTCCCAATTACCTCGATAGTCCATATTTTTTCTTATATCGACGATCCAGATCAGATAAACACACAATCCATAAACTCAAATCGTGCATACAAACAATAGAACCGTGTGTACAATAACTTTTTCAACAGAATTATATGATAGTTAACTCGATTTTTATTACTTTATTATCTTCATCTCGGGAATTTTGTTAATTATCTTCCAACGCACAAGGACAGACCCGCGAAATACAGAAAGAAGACAAGGCCATATATGCAAAAACGCACGTTCCAAGATGTGCCAGAAAGTTTAAAAAACATCATTATCCAAAATAAAAACAAAAACTATACATTTTATATTCCCCCCTAGAGACCATTCGGCATTAAATTTCATACAATCGTAGGACGAACGAAAAGCTAAAACGGATCAAGAAAATAAATCCGACGACATTAAAAAAATCACGAGGTTAGTGACGCCTAAATACTTTTAGGACATCTTCAGTTCACACTCGGGGATCATATTGTGGAAAAAAAATGGATGGTTGAACTTTGACTTTTGGTTTTCATTTATTTAGAATTTTATATCGCTAATATTTTTTTTTGGTCAAGTTATATTGCTAATATTTCATGTATAATTGGGAGTGAGAAATTGATTACCATAATCCTAACAAAACAATTGCGTTGAGGTTATCTTTATAATAATTATGGGTGTGATAAACTTATAAATCCAGCAAAATCTCTAACAAATTAATTCCTACTTCCATTCTCAAATTGTAATAGTTTAACCAGTAACGAGACCCAACTATTCTCGTTCTCATTCCACGCCTCATTTTCAACAATCCAAACACACCGATGTTTAGCTGATTATATTTTTTTAGAAAAGTGGCTGATATAAATATAAATCTCATTTTGTGTCCCATATGAAAAACAAAGACAATATTTTTTTTAAAAACTATTTTCATATTTAGAATTTGAAGATTCATCACACTATTTTTATCAAACAATATATCAACCTTTTCAATTAAAAATTGAATATCTTATGTGTTAAAGGAAGTTGCTAATTTTGGTTAAAAATACCTATTATGAACATTCGTTGAACGACTAATCTATAATAAGTTAAAAAAATTTAGTAGTATAATTTTTTAAATAAATATCATTACTTTAATACCTTGTTCAATATTGAGCATATATATTAAGAAAAAGTTTAATTAATCTAATTTTGCCAATTATATCAAGCTTAATTACCCCCTCTCCCTCTCTCTTTTCCTTTCTCACCCCTGATTATCCAGCTTAATTACCCCCAATGCCACTGCCCCCCTCCTCTTACCCCCTCTCTCCTACCGATGCAAGTATAAGCGTGCCCTCTGAGTCTAAATGTCTAATATCTCTCTCTCTCTACCCGCATTATCTCTCTCTAGGTTGTTTATACTTTATTCCACGGAAGCTAACAAATAATTTCATACTTCCCTAGAAAAAATCAATAATCTCATACACGCTTAATGGGAGCCACGTAGTGGATTAGATCCAACTCCAGGAAGCAATCAACGACGCCGTCTTGGCGGTTTAGGAACTAAATAACTGCAAAGTGAAAAAGGCCGAGGGACATTATCGGGATTTCCTAGGGTTTCCCGGAGAGTAAGACGGAAAAATGAACCGGAGTTTCAGGGACTCGCCGCAGCTACAAATTCAGGCGGCGGTTATCAAACAGAGGCAACAGTTGATGGCTTCCATGGCTAAGGAGAGAGAGGAGGAGCAGCTCGCTTTGTTTCTGGAGATGAAGAGGTCCGGAATTGACCAAAATGACCTCCTTCTTCTTAACTCTAATCCCGACGACTTCGACGCCCCTCTCGGTAATTATTTCCTTCGTTTCTTTTCTCTTTTTTTTTTCATTTTTGGTTTAGTTTTTTCTGTTAATTGAATTTCTTTTTTTATGAAATTAATTGTACAGGGACGTCGCCTATATTCAATATATCGTCCTCCGCGATGACAATGCCGGCGCGAAGAGTCGCCGGAGATGATTTTCTCAACTCGGACAATGATAAGAACGATTACGACTGGTAAATATGTCATTTATCTTCTATCGTTTTTTCGAAATTTTCTCTTATTAGTATTGCCGATCGCCAACCAACCGTTTTTGGTTTGAGAAAATGACAGGCTAGCTTCCTGTATCCCTTTCTAGGTTTTTTTTATTTATTTCTTAGTTTAGCAAATGGTGAAGCGTACTAGGAAGAAAAAGGCAGTGGGTAAAGATGTGATGTAGCAGCTACTTCCTTTTGTGATGTTCGATGACGAGCGTATCAGTTTCTTTTACGTTTCGGGACAGATGACTGATAGAAGGGTGGAAACTGTAATATTTGGTTGATGGATGTCAAATGCCCGGATTGCTCTTATTTTCCATTTGTTCCATTCTTTTGGTCATGAGTGTAATCTGAGGAAATATAAAACATGCGGAGGCTAGTTGGCGTGTGGAAGTTTTCTGGGGGATACACGAGTTTGAACATGAAAATGAGAGGTGGAGAAGAAGTGGAATGGAAGGCGAGGGCGAAAGGCTTAGGCAAGATGTCACTTTGTAGGGTATATCATATATGTTTGCCAACAATTTCTCTTATCCATTATTAGTGCTGTTGGGATTTCCTTTTAAGTGGCAATTTTAATCTTTTATTTTCTTAAGCAATAAGATGATCTCCATTAGCCTTCTAATGTGTTAAACATTTCAGCAAATACCCATGGAAGATTTTGGATTCAGTTGCACATACCCTATCTTGTGTTGCTTAATGTTACTGTCATCAGTTGATGTAATTTTTTCACAGGAATTTAGCATACCAGAATACATTGTTTGGTCTAATTTGTACTCAATTTTCCTCTTTCCTCAGGCTTCTGACCCCACCCGGTACCCCTCTGTTTCCTTCTTTGGAAATGGAATCACAGAAGACTATAATGAGCCAGCTAGGGACTCCAAAGGCTCGTCCTTCTCTTATGTCTAGAGTAAGAGCTACGGGTTCAATATTTTGAACCAATTCTCTGCCAATTTGTTTTTGCTTCCATGGTCTTTGATGTAGTTGTTTGATGGTGCAGAAGTGTTCTCTTTTTGCGATTCAGCAGATAATGAAATTATTTCACTATCTAAGTTAAACTTGAAAACAGTATTTTGAGAAGCACAGGTTTTACGGCCCCTTAAAATGTGTTTGTCATCAGATATAGGATCTTGAAGGATAGATGTTAATCATGCCTTCAACCGTTATTATTTTAATCTCCTTGCTTGCATTGGTGTTCGGTCGTACCTTGTGTTAAAACTATCCACTTTCAGTGGCACATGATCTGTCTTAAACTTTCAGCATTTGTATACACTCTTAAAACTTCAGTAGATATTTTCCATCTGCACATTTGTGGCTGAATGACATGAGATGTAGATTGCTGTTAAACATACTGCTTTGGTAGGTAACGCTGGTATGGTTTGGTAATTGGAATGACTGTTGGTTGAATACTTGCTTAAGTTCATGGGTCACTCTCCTCTGACTCTATTCTGAGATGTATACTATATGAATTTGCCAGTTAGTTAAATTTGAAACTTTGTATGCTTCGTCCATGAACTGATGAAACCACTCACTTTTTTTGCAGCTGGCAAATCCCGAGTCAGAGTCTACGCGGAGCACCTTGTTATCTAAACAATCAACATCATCCCCCAGTTTGAGCTCTTCAGGGATGCGAAGGCCCTCGTCATCAGGTGGGTCAGGATCCAGACCCTCTACTCCAACTTCTTGTCCTACATTGTCAACTACTGCTAAACCTTCAAGATCGTCAACACCTACTTCACGAGCCACCTTGCCTTCCAAGCCCGCAGTTTCCACGTCTAAGCCAGTTGCACCAATTAAGCCTACTGCTACAGCTGGGAGGCTCGGTTCTGCTTCAGTAGGAAAGCCTACTGTCCCTGCAAGATCCTCGACACCAACGAGGTCAGCACCAAGATCTTCAACTCCAACCGCAAGATCCTCGACACCAACGAGGTCTGCACCAAGTTCTTCAACTCCAACCGTAAGATCGTCGACACCAACGAGGTCAGCACCAAGATCTTCAACTCCAACCCCAAGATCTTCTGTACCTCCTCCGAAGTCTACATCAAGGGCAGCAACTCCAACTCGGCGGCCATCCACTCCGGCTAGTGCACCAAGTGTGACTTCTTCTTCAGTCAGGCCATCTCCTTCAGTTTCAAAGCCATCTCCATCAGTTTCAAAGCCATCCCCTTCAATTTCAAAGCCATCTTCGTCTGTTTCAAAACCATCTTCTGCAGCGAGAAATCCTGTGCCATCACGTGGCACTTCCCCTACAGCAAAATCACGACCATGGAAACCATCTGATATGCCAGGATTCTCACATGATGCTCCACCCAATCTAAGAACCTCAGTTTCTGGCGGGCCACTTTCAGCTGCTCGGGGTAGGCCTGGAGTTCCGAGTTCCCGATCCTCCTCGATTGAGCCAGCATTTAATGGTAGACCTAGGCGGCAATCATGCTCACCGTCAAGAGGAAGAACCCCTAATGGTATTTTACATTCCAATGGGAGCTCTGTTCCTGCTAGTAACCGCTTGCATGCTAAAGCGAACGACAATGTAAGCCCTGGTCTAATGGGAACCAAGATGGTTGAGAGAGTAGTAAATATGCGCAGATTGATGCCTCCCAGGCAAGATGATAAACTTTCTCCTCGTGGCAACCTGTCTGGTAAGTCATCATCTCCAGACAGCTCAGGATTTGGAAGAACGCTCTCGAAGAAGTCACTAGATATGGCTATTAGACACATGGTACGCATCTGTTCCTTGCATTGTTTGAAAAATTTCATCATTTATCGAAGTTCATACTTTTGTATTAGATTACTTGATTTTCATTTTGTGTTATTGTGCCTGGAGTCCTGTTAAAAAAGATAGAGACGATATTTATGATCCTAGGGACGTCGTATGATGCATGTGCTCACTGTTGTAACTCTTTATTTCGAGCAGGACATAAGGCGAACCATTCCCGGAAACTTGAGGCCTTTGATGACTAACATCCCTGCGTCCTCGATGTATAGTGTGAGATCGGGGGCTACACGAAGCCGAACAGTCAGCATCTCCGATTCTCCGGTGGCAACAAGCAGTAATGCTAGTTCAGAAGTGAGTATTAACAATAATGGTGTTTACTTGGATGGATTTGAACTAGAAGATGAGATTGGTGGCGAGAGAGGTGGCAGATCTCCCCGACGAACCAGTTGACTTACTAAGAACTAATGTTATCTAATATGAACCAAAACCCTATTCGTTTTCTGGGGCCTATCGGAGCTTGAAAACTAGCCAAAGCCCTATCAGAAGTGCGAAAGAGGGAAGAGAACAACTGGTTGCGGGTCTACTCGATGTAAAGTTAGTCACATCTGTTGTTGATGGTGCTGCGTAATTCATGGTCTCTGTATTATTAGGAAAACAGGTATGATTTAAACTCTGGTGAGATTCTCCCTTTAAAGATAACGTGTTTAACTTCAACTAGTGAGATTCTCCGGCTTGCTTCATCTTGAACTCCTTTGCCATACAGGGCATATGAAGCCACCTAGTAGGTAATCTCTATACTCTTGGTCTTAGAATTTAGAATTTCCTAAGCTGTCACATCACTTCTGTTAGCCATGTTGATGCTACTAGCATTTGCGTACGGTTCACTTGGTTATCAGTCATGTCCGTCGTATGGTTTAGTTAGGGGTGACCATGAACTGAATTGGATTTGGATTCAATTTGATACAATTTGTCGAAAATTTGAATCGAATTCAAACCGGCTCATACATAGTGGCCACCCTTGGGTTACCATTCAATTCAATTTGCTGTAAATTTTTCCTCATTCAAATTCAAATTTGAATTCTTTCTGTGACGAATTGAATATGAATTATTATGATTTCTAGAATTTGAATGCTTCCTAATTTGAACTCACTCCTAGATGGATTTTACTTGTTCTAAGTGGCAACCACCAACGGGAGGGATAACAACAGGACCAGAACATGGAGAGCTGGGAAGTGGTAGAAAGGAATTCCAAGAGAGTCCCCCACCCCACATGAATTCATCTTCTTCCCAACTGGACCACAGCTTTAGTAAACAACTATAACAGGTAGAGGGACCAGAATCCGATTCTTTATAAGTCGCTAGCTGGTATTGGTCCTGCCCAGTACAATAAAGTTAGCTCTCTGCTAGTATTCTCCCTTTCCTACGGATTTCAGATAAGGTGGGTTCAGTTACAGGCTTAAAGAAGCATCTAGTGGGATTTAGGCCAAGTACCAATAGTGGGTGTGGCCTATGGGGCAGGGAAGGGGCCACTTGTTTTCTCTTACTAATTCAAGACACTAGCACACATTCACAACGATACATCACAACAGCAGACATTAACAACGATAATTTGTGACGAAAGTTCTAAAAAATAATGTGTCATTGAATGTGTTGTTGCGATGTGTCATCAGAGTGATGTGTCGTGTGGGTGATGTGCTGTCGATCTCCTATGTTGTTGCAATTATCAAGTTCAACCCATATTAGTAATTCTTAGTGAACGGTAACCTAGCGATGTATTTTCTTTCCCTCCTATTCTCTCTATGTTGTCTCTTTCCGATGATCCTGTGGTTGTTTCCGGCAAACCTATCCTCTAATTTATTGGGAAAAGAATCTTTAAGTACCCTGTGGTTTGCCAAAAAATCACTTTAGTACCCTGTGGTAAAGAAACCTTAATTCGAGTCATACCTCACCAATTTTCCATCACTTTGGTCCCAAATTACGATACTGCCCCTCCCTGAATCAGAACCTAACAAAACCCAATTCAACCGGACCAAACCTATATTCAATTTAACCCAATGGGGTGTAGAAAATAAAATATGACTCGGATTGAGCTAAAATTTTACAAGAAGCATCCTAAAAATACACAAGACTTACAAAAAAAATTTCAGGAATTTTAGAGGCCTAAAAGTATTTTTTTTATTTTTCAAAATGCTAAAATTTCGTAAAATCACATAAAATAGAAAATACATCAATTAAGTTGAAACTTGTTCCAGGGATGCATTTTGGTTCCTAAATTGATTGGAAGTTCTTAAGAATTCCTGGGATAAGTTTCAACTTAATTGGATATATTTTCTATTTTATACGACTTTTATAAAGTTTAGCACTTCGAAAAATAAAAGAAATACTTTTGTGCCTCTAAAATTCCTAAAATTTATTTCATAAATCATGTGTATTTTTAGGATTCTTCCCAATGGGACAAGTTTCAACTTAATTGGATGTATTTTCTATTTTATATGATTTTACGAAGTTTCAGCGCTTTGAAAAAAAGAAATTACTTCCGGGCCTCTAAAATTTTTGAAATTTTTTCAGTAAGTCCTGTGTATTTTTAGGATGCTTTTTGTAAAATTTCAGTTCAATCCGAGTCATATCTTATTTTCTACGCTCCATTGGGTTAAATTGAATATGGGTTCGGTCCGGTTGAATTGGGTTTGGTTAGGTTCTGATTCAAGGAGGGGCAATATCGTAATTTTGGGACCAAAGTGATAGAAAATTGGTGAGGTATGACTCGAATTAAGGGTTCTTTACTACAGGGTACTAAAGTGATTTTTTTGCAAACCACAGGGTACTTAAAGATTCTTTTTCCTAATTTATTTATTAACTGGCGAATGGCCCTATGACCTCTTGTATTCGAATATCAGTTATAAGAAAATTACAGAACTAATCATTTCAACAGAATGGTTCCCATTTCGAACCTAAGTGCAATCCATAAGCTCGTCCGACTCTAAAACCATAAATAAAATGAAGACACGTTTCTGGTGAGGAAAAAAGTAACTCCGGTTTCCAAAATGGAATATGTTCTTATATTACTTGATAATATAGATTGTAATTCCGCCTTCTGTGAGATGGACCATAAGAAACACAAGTTTGATGTTAACCCATCGACACTGAGTCCTCTTAGGTAGTATAAGATATCCGATCATAAACAACGACAAAGGCGAGACACAATCAAGCAACTGGTACAGGCTCGGGCGTAGCTACCACAACAGGAACATCGGCTGGAGGACCGGGGGCGGCAGCATCCTTCGTCTCAGTGTCCTTGGCATCATGAGGTGGAGGAGAATGCTTGAGATGGACAGGTGTGGTATGTTTCAGTTTTAAGAGGAGGTGTCGCATCCTTGCAAGGTCTGTTGGCCTCCCAGGCTTGGGTCCTTGGATCACTGTGATGCCCGGTTTCTTCTCCTGATCCTTCTTACCTCTTTTCTTCTCTATAGTTGGCACTTCTTTCGGAACGAGCTCTGCAATTGCTTTCCAGTAATCTTTGTCAGCCTCGGCATGAAATTTCTCCTGGCCTGCAACAATGACCTGAATGGAGGAAAAGAGTTGGCCAATTACATGCCTTAGTAGTGCCTAAAGGTTGAAAGATCGGAAATTCTAGAAACGGTTATCTACGAAACACCAGTCATATCAAGTAAAGGCTCATGCTCTCAACTCTCAATAATTGCAAAAAAGAAAAGATAGCAGGAACTGAAGCAGGAGAACCTTCTTCACATTTAATTTACACGAGCAAGAGGGGTCGGCGTTAAAACACATTGACGAACACTTGAGTTGGGAGATTATAATGCAAGATGGTCATGAACACTCAAGAATCATAAACACTTCCCCACAAAAGATAAGCAGCAGAAGTCAAGCTTCCAGGGAAGAACAGGTTGTCACACACGAACAAATAGTCAGTCTTCATGTGACAAGATTCAATGAATTCAAACAACATGATTTATCCTCCAACGAACGAAGAATATTAGCCATGGGAGAATAAGCAATTAAGCATACAAAAGAACAACATTAAAAACCACAAGTATCAAGATTCCCGTAGGGAACCGAACCAATAACATGAAAAACAACAATAACAAGTAGCCTTGAAGATCACAAGGAGGAGCTTCTATAACCTTCTCCCGCTCCCGGTTAATCCCCTTGTTATACTCGCAGTTCACTTCCCTCTTCTTATAGAACTCAACCTTGTACTCCTCCGCCTCCTCGATAATCTTGCTCAGCATCTCCTTCTCCACCCTCTCCTTCTCTTCCAGTCTGACGGCATTCTCTCTAAATAAAACAAACCAACAATATAACCACAGCCATTATTCTCAACCAAACAGAGTTCGAACAGAACACCAATCAATTATAAACTGAAACCTCACATGTCAGAATCTCCATATCCAACCTAAAACCTTAAGCAAATGAATATGTGAAACTTGTCCACCACTCTTGCACTAAGCAATGTGAGATGCTCAACACGTCCCTCAATCGAGACTCATCGGACCGAAAATTGCACGAGTTTTGATTAGCGAACATGCGAGCACAATAATGGGCACGATATCAACCCGCTCTGGTACCATGTTAGAATATTCATATCTGACCCAAAATCTTAAGACAAATGATATGTGAGTTTTCAACACTTGTAAACTTCCATACCACAAAACGAGGATATTCACGGATAAAGGCACAATCTCAAGCCACCTTAGAAACCCAAAATTCCATCAACCGAAACAAAAACACACTCGTTCCAACTAAATTAGTCCAAATCCACTAAATCTTCCACTCTACCAAAGCCAAAAAACCCTCAATTGCGATGACCCACATCACAATTTCACCCAAAAGTTTCCATCTTTAACATCTAAACACCAAAAAAGGCTAAAAATAATAGGACCCAGAAAGGAAAAGACCTCACCTTCTCCACTCTCTAAGGGCGAAACCTTCTTCGGCCATCTCAGATGGAGGAGGCAAGACGGGGCCGTTCCCATTCTCAAAATCGCCGTAGACCGGAGGGAATTGCTCGTATTCGCCGTCTTCGTCGTCGAAGGGATGGGTCGACTCGGCCTGTGGGGCCACTGAGTCGTCAAACGAGTCATCGAAAGTAGACATCTTGGGATTTCGTTTTCTTCCGATTTTTTTTTTCCGTTTTGTGGAGAAATGTGTAGGGGCGATCGGGGAAACCGAAAAAATCCCACGTTCGTGGGCCTGCGGTTTCGGCCCATGAAAGTTTTTGGGCCCATGATTTCGATTTTTTATTCATTGATGAGCCCACTTAGATTGTGGAGCACGAGATTAGCTCGATATTTATTTTGTCGGAATCCTTTTTTATTCGGTGCCACAATTGCTTTAAGAATTTGATAAATAAATTATTTTATCATTTCTTTAGTATTACGAGACATAATTAAATGAAAAAATATCTTAAGGCTTAAAGCGATATAATGTACTTGGAGATCTAATTTTTAGTTTATTAAACTATGAATTTAAAGAAATCATACATACTAAATTATTAGATCGATTTTTCTCTCCCAATAACACTTTGAGATTATTAAAATAACCCTCACTCACTTTAAGCGTTGAAAACTATTAAGTAATTAACATTTGATTCATAATAAGAAAACCTAAAAAATAACTTAAGTCTATCCCGTCTACCTCATCTAACACAATATCGAGTAAAATTGATTAATCTGAAAAATACCACGTTGGATTGATCTAAGAACCAAATGGATCTAATACTTGAGTACGATCTAGTCAACTAACCGGAGATTCGTGTAGACCCACGATTGGTTCATGATCATGAAGACTATTCTACAGCACTTGTGGAATTTGAGAGCATCACTACTGTCATTGATGTTATGACCATTGACCTTTTACCAGCTAGACAACCTTATTTTCTCTTTTCAGGAATTCCAATAGTTAAATAATTGTATCTCTATTCGCTTGAACTTGGAGGGTCCATCTTAGCAATATAAAACCATAAATTGGGTTATAGTAAGTAACCTACAATCAAAATAAAAGATTTTATAAATTAAATTAACTTTTTGTCATTCCAAAACAGTTACTTTCAGTGCTTGTCTCCATGTTCAAAAGTAGTGACCCATATCACAAGTGAGTCTTCATATGACAATTGTCGCTTATGGACCCGAACCCGCTTCTAATGGAAAAAAGGGGTTTGGGAATCAAAGAGATGTCTGAAGAAGAGTTAGGCTTCTTTCGAGACTTTCCTTGTCCTGTTGACCCAGGTCTTCAAGCTGTTCTGGTTCATGCATTTTTTCTAATTAGAAGATGACACATAGCCATCAGAATGGAATTTGAGTTAATATTATTTATTACCCTTGACTTTGGGCAACTATCTCCATCCACAAGGTTGCCTACTGGCACAAGACTTTTTGTTTTTGTTTCGACAGGCAGAATTTTTGCACATTCATGATTAAAACACTGCAGAACCTCCTTTCAAAGAATACTTAAATTGATAACAAAAATCTTGATCTCAAGTCAGGAACAGTTTAGAATCGAATTTCAGTTGTTGTAGGTAGACTGATCACGGTTCGAACTCGAATCAAATTATTTCAAATTCGAAATTACCAAAATATTAAACCATATTCGAAGGACGAATCGAATACGAGTTATGAACTTTCAAACTTGAATCGATTCCGAATTGATTCTTAAATATCAAATATTTAATAAAAAATATAAAAACTAAGAAAAAGTGTTTAATATTTTTTGAAATAAAAATTTGGAGAAATCAAATATTCTGGGTCATTGGATCAATTCTTCTTTGAGATAACACTTGAGATTACTATAATATCTATCTTCTTAAAGTCTATCTGGTCTATCTCATCTGACATGATATTCAGTGAAGTTGATCAAGATGAGAAGAATTGTATTACATTGATCCAAGAACTAATGGGATCCAAGTCATTAGTGACATTTCCTCCCAGATTATTAGCCATAATGTTGAACCACCTTAAATTGGAGAGATCTCCTATGTTGGAAGGACCTTGTCTAACAAAATTGTTATCACCTTTGTCAAATTCTAACAGCTGAGATACATTAGTTATTGAGCTTGGGATTTTACTAGTGAGTTGATTTCCTCCAAATTCAGCTATCATTAGGTTGGGAAAGATTGAATCCCTTGTCAGGAAGTTCTCCATTAAATTAGTTGCCAACGACCGATAACTCAATTGGAGAGATGTTGAATAGAAATGGAGGAATCACTCTTGAAAGATTGATGCCTCCAAATAAGAAACTTAATTAGGTTTTTGAGTTCACTCAATTCTACTGGAATCTCCCCGTCCAATATGTTGCTTGCCATTGAAATTACTTGTAGCGATGTAAGATTGGCAAGAGACGGTGGAATCGATCCAATCAAGCTGTTTATATTAATTGCAAGAGACTTCAGCTTCACCAAAGAACCTAGCCGAGTTGGGGGATCACAGGGTAGTTAAATGCAAATCTCTGATACAACAGGGTAATAAACTGATTTTTTTACCAAGAAACTAAGGAAGTAAGTAGGTCCAAGTAAGTTTCATTAATGTCAAATTCTCATAGTTGAGATGAATTAATTAACGAGCTTGGATCTGACGAGAGTTAGTTTCGTCCCAAATTGAGTCACTCACCATTGATGTGAAATGGATGAAGCTAACAAGTACCTAGTGCAAATACAAATGTACTATGAGCATAAGCTTATAATGTAGAACTTCATTAATATCAAAGGGTTTGGTAGGTTGAAATTGAATTTGATTTATAATATTTTTTCATAATTTAATTCGTGGAATCCATTTATTCCGTAGAATTTTTGTACAAATTTTTATCGTCGTATTTGATTTGTTAAAAGAATTGAGAAATTTATTTTGAATCCAACTTTTTGTTCCTATTTGGTTAGATCATGAATTTCATGTGAACATCTTATTTTAAAAGCCTGCAAATTGTAAATATAATTCATAAGTTAATATTTTTACAAGAGTTAATGTACGTGCTTGTTAAGAAACTAAAAGCCTTAAATTAATTTGCAAATAAATTAATGTATTTAATTCGTGCAAAATTTTCTCATTCTTTGTAAATCGGAACCTGATAATTAATTTTTACTGATGCCTGGGAAAAAATTAATTTTACTGATAAAATATTTTGTGGCGTTTACCCCACCCCTTGTGGAAAACTAAAACAAATGAGACGTGTTTTGGGTGTCAATACTATACTAGTCCAAGATGGCTGCCTTAATTCTTTTGAAGATACGTCAACCAGTCAAAGAAATTTTTACGGTCATTTTCAGTCCACTAGTTATGGCATCAATATCCGGTGTAGGTTGGACTTCATCTCTACTCCGTGAATTTAAGGGATGCTCACTTTGACTATGTCCATAGCTCGGTATAATATTCCACCAAAATTAATGCAGGGTATTGTTATTTTCAGTTGACTTAGTTTGATAATGCCTGACTTTGAGAATGGGAGACCTAGTGGGCAGCTTTTCGGAGTTCAGGTCGTTAAGGATTTTTTTTTACGAAGGTCGTTAAGGATTGCTAAATGATTTTATTGTAGTATTCACTAATTTTTGATATTATCATAAACTTTTTGGTTGAATATAAAAATTGTTGCTTCAAAATTTTGAATTAAGATTTTTTTAATGCTTGAAATGGTAATACGATGTTTGTTTACCATAAACAAAATGTTTCCCTTGGAATCAATGAGCAAACGGACTGAATAAGTTATAATTTGTGAGCTTCATTTAACAAAATTTTGTTCTTAATGATTTGAAAGGTAGGCTGTCATCTGACTAAGAAAAATGAGCAAACAAATTGGTCATTAAAAAAAATGAACAGGCTAGTAATATGATCGTAATATTTTACATACAAATCAAACAAAAAAATTGCGAGTGTCATAGTATAACAACAGTTCAAATAGTCGTTTGTTAGGCCAGGTGGGGCCAAACCAAACATGGGATGGATGTAGGATCCAATTTGTTGGGGATCATCAATGGTAATAGTACTCACGAGGCTGTCTTGATCGTCTCCTATCTTCATTCAATTGCGCCTTCATAAAAGCATCCTTGACCTTGTGAAGTTTCCTGAGCACGTCGCCAAGGTTCGGCCGTCGGCTAGGCGATTCCTCCGAGCACGAAACTGCAATCTCCAGAACGGATGTCAAACAACGGGCCTCGTGTTGTCTCATCTTCATATTGTTGAATGTTCTGTGTTCATCTCTTGCTGGCGGAGTTGAACTTGAAGCTGCTTCTGTTTCGTCAATCTCTTGTACAAGAAGGATTGGATCCGATACTTGGATTGCACTTTCTGGTAATGCTTCCTTGGTGAAGTCTACAAGATTTAACCCGTCTACGAAGATGTCATCGGTTGGTCGTCTTAGAACATCTCCAATAGCAGAATTCCATAACTGTAGATGTCACCCTCTTTTGAAGCTGCAACACCTTGCCCGTATTCTGCAGCTCAAGAGTTGCATTAATCAACAATCAGGATTTCAATTTTGTCGACCCTTTGACATTTCGAAATGTAATGAATTATTTATCTTTTCAAACGATATCAGTTGAATCTAGAATTTCTTTGCTTTTTTTAATCTTATAGCTGGATAAATTGTGAAAGGCTCGTTAAATGCCATGCAACAAACTAAAACGAATTAAAATTCTGACATTTTGATGGACAAATATTAAGTATGGAAACCATATACCTGGTGCGACATATCCGGTTGTTCCTGGAATGGCGAGTGTGCTGGTTTGACTCTCCAATGCGGTCGGTGGTGTTGAAAGGAACTTTGCTAGTCCGAAATCCCCGACGTGTGCAACCATATCATCATCAAGAAGAACATTGCTGGGTTTCAAGACACGATGAACGATTGGCACTTCGGAAAGATCATGAAGATAGTGCAATGCCGAAGCTACATCAATTGCAATACTCAGCCTTTGCTGCATGTTTAATCTTCTTGGTGGTTGATTAACTTCGGAGTGAAGCCAATTCTCCAGGTTTCCGTTGGGCATAAACTCGAAGACCAGAGCTTTGAAGTCATTACCGTGGTAGTCCAAGCTGGAGCAGTAGGTAAGGAGCTTCACCAAATTCCTGTGACGAATGTTACTCATTGCATTGCATTCGGCTACAATGCTCTTGGCGGCTCCTTGTTG
This sequence comes from Hypericum perforatum, assembly GCA_012979155.1. Taxonomy (NCBI): domain Eukaryota; kingdom Viridiplantae; phylum Streptophyta; class Magnoliopsida; order Malpighiales; family Hypericaceae; genus Hypericum; species Hypericum perforatum. The sequence goes on from SOPF01026867.1 coordinate 70,963, forward strand.
TTCAAGGTTGAGGACTTTGACCGCCACCGGTCTTTCCACTTGGTCGAGGAGCCCTTTATACACAGAGCCAAAACTTCCATATCCCAGCAAATTTCGAGAAGAGAATCCACTAGTTGCGTCATGTAGATTCTTGTAAGAAACCATGATGTGGGGTTTCGGCCCTAACATTGAATTTGTTGGCTTCAGTTTAGATCGCTTCTTCCAGAAGAGAAGTAACAAGACTATTACTGTAGCAACAAGCAACACCACACAACCCATTACTACTGGAAGCTTGAGTTTAGCAGCAATCTTCCTTTTCTTTGATCTTGTGGATGGACATTTTGGAAGGTGAAGCTCAGGGATGCCACCGCATAGCCTACTATTTCCCTCCAAGAAGATAGCACTTGCATTCTCAAAGACTCCTCCGGTCGGAACCTCGCCCTCAAGATTGTTGAAGCTGATGTTTAAGTACTGCAAGAACATCAAGTTTTCTAGAGCTTTTGGAATTTTCCCGGTCATGTTATTTTGTGAAAGATCCAGGATCTGGATTCCCTTCAAGGAGGCCATGGCTTCAGGGATCTCTCCTCGAAAGGAATTCCCTTGCATGTAAAGTTCTTCCAAACTCACACAGCCTTCGATGGTTGAAGGAATTTCACCAGACAGCAAGTTGTAAGAGACATTCAATACACCAATTGTTGTTAGCTTTCCTATAGTTAGGGGTAAGGTACCTGATAAATGATTATCAGAAACTCCAAAGTATAGTGACAATGAAGGAATGTTTAGGATCCCATCAGGTATCTTTCCAGTGAGATTATTTTCATCAAGATAGAGGGAATTAAGATGTTGACAGTTTCCAATGGAAGGAAGTATCACCCCTTCTAGTTTATTGGAATACAATTGGAGATCTGACAGCTGGGTTAGGTTTCCTATGGAGGATGGTATACTACCCGATAACAAGTTCCCGCCTAAGCCTAGTCCTTGTAGGTTTTGCAGCTTCCCGATGTAGGACGGAATTGAGCCTATAAGGTGGTTACCCTCGAGGCCTAGTGTAATTAAGCCTATGAGGTTATAAAAAGCAGGTGGAATTTTACCGTAGATTTGGTTGCCTGACGCAAATATACTGGTTAATCGGGATGAAAAGTTGGCTATAGAGTCGGGCAGAACACCTCCAATATTGTTTTCCGCGAACGCTAAGGTTTCGAGGTTTCTACATCTTGCTAAAGATGCTAAAAAGTCTAGGTCATCATCAGAATTTCTTCCTATATTATTTATCTCAATGTTGAACTTCCTTAAACTAGAGAGATCTCCTATGTTAGAAGGAACTGGTCCAACAAAATTGTTCTTATGAATGCTAAATATTTGCAGCTGAGATGCATTAGCTAATGAGCTTGGAATTTTACCAGTGAGTTGATTCACCGCAAATACGGCAAATATTAGGCTGGGAAGATTGAAGCCCTTGTCAGGAAGCCCTCCATGGAATTTGTTGCTAGTTAATGACAACGTTTCCATAGAAGAGATGTTGAATAGAAATGGAGGGATCACTCCAGAAAGATTGTTGCTTCCAGCCAAGAACTCGGTTAGTTTTTTTAGTCCACTCAGCTCTCCCGGAATCTCTCCCACCAATCTGTTTGCTGCCACCGTAAGTACTTGAAGTGATGTAAGATTGCCAGGGGATGATGGAATCATTCCGGAAAGCGTGTTTGCAGAAAGTTCCAGAAATCGCAGCTTCAACAACGAACCTAGCAGAGGTGGGATCTTCCCACTGAGCGTGTTGCCTTGTAAATCCAGAACTTTAAGGTTGGAACATGAGGTCAAGTTGATAGGTATTTCACCCCCTAAAGTGTTGTTGACAAGAAAGAGTCCTAGGAGACGGAACAACTTGCCAACTTGTTGAGGTATTTCGCCGTGGAATCTGTTGTTTTCTAGATCGAGGACCTTCAGAAAGCTCAAGTTTCCGATGTGAGGTGAAATTGGACCAAACAGCTTCTGACCATTAAGGGTTAAATTTGCCACCCTCCGATGGCGAATGTTGCATGTGACTCCATACCAGCTGCAGTGAGGAATGGAGCTGTTCCAGGAATTAAGGGTTCCAAGAGGATCGCCGGTTATACTCTCTTTAAAACGCAAAAGAGCGAGTCTATCGGTCTCATTTCCGAGGGAGCTTGCTTTCACGGATTGAATATGAACAGAACAAATAAGAACCACTTGCAGATACACGAGCATTTGCATGGAGAATATGCTAATTTTACTGCTCAGCCTCATTGGATCTTTAGATATTTTGGTTGTTGGAGATGGTTTATGTTTCTTGATGGAAATTATGTCCCCTCATTAAACATCCATTTATAGATCTTTTGCAGCTACTTTGGCCCCTTTTCCGGCATAGACTTTTCGTTGTGGAATTATTTTCCCCGAAGACCAAAACTTTTTGATCATTATGAATGGCGCTGGAAGATTTAGTTGTCACCGCCAAAAAGTATAATTGAGGAGCACAGAATATTTATGTACAAAATATTGGGATTTTTTATTTATTAGATTGCATGAAAGAAGTTGTGTCATGACGATAAGTTTGATAACAAGCTTTAATTTTATATTGAATTTTAACCAGTTTCTGCTTTTATAAAAAATGAGATTAATGTCACCGAAAATAGCTAAATAGATTTCGTAGACAATGAGTCTTTTGGCTCACTATTTGTTGATTCGGTCCATACGCTTGTTAGCTAAATAGATTTCGTAGACTAGCCAGCATTTTGGGTTTCAATTTGAGTTTAAGTGGTGTAAAATTTTGGGTTCGTGATTAGGAATCAAAATTAGCATTTTATTTTACAATTTTTTACGTCAATGTAACCTGAAAAATTGAAATATGACATAATGGTAACACGCAAAAGCTACAAACCAACTGTAGTAAAAAATGTGTCGCCAAAAACGACACTTTAAAAAACAAAACAAACCTAAATCACATAATACCAAGTTAAAAACGTTTTGAACTAACAACCATATTTCCTGGACAACACTTAAAGAAACGTTTGCAATTTTGTTTCCTGAACACAGCTAGATATATTTTCCTAATTGATGGTCCGGACCACAGGCTTGTTAGAAATATCTTCCCCGTCAAGTAGACAACTTGGTTATACCTGTGGACTGTGCTAATGGCAGAAAGATAATATTTGTAAGGTGATGCAATCTCGACTCCCCGTTGGCAAAAATTAACTCGAATAAACTTAGTTGAGACAAAAAGAGATTGATTTTGAAAGAGTTATGAATCTTATGTTGATTAAGAAAATTCATGAATGTATTCTATAAATTTCACCTATCAATTCGAAAGAATTTCGAATTTCTGTTGTACTGTGGTGTAGAAAAATCGCAAATCGCAACGTCGCGACATAATAGCACAACTTGATTGGCGACGACGACCGACTTAGCCACAGAATGGCTACCACAATATGCATGACGACAAGGACGACCGACTTCGTCATTGGAAGTTGGAAAGACGTCAAATTATCGGGAAATTGTCACTTCTCGATATTTTTAAAAAAATTATAAAAGTATGCAACATATATTAGTTTTTTTATTTTAGTGTTACTATTCATGCAAAATTATCAAATTAGTACTAAAAAATAAATTACAGAAATAACGTTCATGTGAGAATACCAAAAGACGGGTAAATTACCCATGATTACCAAAACACAAAACTTTTTCCGTTTCCAATAAACAGAAAAAAAATCCATGTCTGACCAAGTGACAAGTTTTTTCCCGTCACTTGATTTTTGTTATTTTATTTTTTAAAAATTAAAAAATTCAATAAAAAGGACAAGTAAGTCTTTTTTTCATTTTTTTTATTGGTCCTTGTAATCCAATTCATCGCAAACCCATTCAAAAATATAAAAGATAATTCATAAAAATTCAAAATAAAACATTTTAGGTTTTTAGGATCAAACGATATTTAAGAACAATTTATTATGATTTAACTTATTTTTCAATGAGGTTTTTTTGGGTTACATTCTAAATTTGCAAATACAATAGAGTCATGAAATTAATTCTTGATTAAACAAATTAGTACTAAAAAATTATGAATTATCAAATTAGTAAACAAATTAGTAATTTATTTTTTAGTACTAATAATCAAATTAGAACTAAAAAATAAATTACAGAAATAACGTTCAGGTGAGAATACCAAAAGACTGGTAAATTACCCATGATTACCAAAACACAAAACTTTTTCCGTTTCCAATAAACATAAGAAAAAATCCATGTCTGACCAAGTGACAAGTTTTTTCCCATCACTTGGTTTTTGTTATTTTATTTTTTAAAAAATAAAAACTTCAATAAAAAGACAAGTAAGTCTTTTTTTTTATTTTTTTTATTGGCCCTTGTAATCTAATTCATTGCAAACCCATTCAAAAATATAAAAAATAATTCATAAAAATTCAAAATAAAATATTTTAAGTTCAAACGATATTTGCGAAGAACAATTTATTATGATTTAACTTATTTTTCAATGAGGTTTTTTTGGGTTACACTCTGAATTCGCAAATACGATAGAGTCATGAAATTAATTCTTGATTAAACAATTTATTATATTTATAAAATTCTCGTATTAAATTTAAATTATCAAATTAGGACATAAAATTTTTTATAAAATTCGGATTGAATTAAAATTTTGTACACATGATTCTCAAAATAAAAATTTTGGAAAAATTTGGAAACCATTAAATAAATTTTTTTAAATTTTGTAAAATTTTATTATTTTTTTGAATTTAAAAAAACAAAAAAAAACATGTCTTGGAAACGGCAAGATACTGATTTTGGAAGAATTCCCGTCACTTGGCCAAAATACTAATTTTTTTTTTCGTTTCTTGGAAACGGCAAAAATTTCCGTGTCTGGAAGTCATTGATAATTTATCAATCTTTGGGTACTGATTTTTGACATGGACACTGTTTCTGTAATTTTTTTTTAATACCAATTTGTTAATTTTTCATGAGCACTAATACCAAAATGAAAAAAAACTTATACCTCGGGCATCTTAAACGAACTTTCATGAGCACTAATTTAACTGTAAGTCTTACTACTTAAATTTTTAGGGGACACTCATTTGTGTGAGTTAACTTCTACTTAACATTAAAAACCACAGGTATCAAGATTCCCGTAGGGAACCGAACCAATAACATGAAAAACAACAATAAAGAGTAGCCTTAAAGATCACAAGGAGGAGCTTCTCTAACCTTCTCCCCCTCCCGGTTAATCCCCTTGTTATACTCGCAGTTCACTTCCCTCTTCTTATAGAACTCAACCTTGGACTCCTCCACATCCTCGATAATCTTGCTCAGCATCTCCTTCTCTGCCCTCTCCTTCTCTTCCAGTCTAACTGCATTCTCTCTAAATAAAACAAACCAACAATAAAACGGAAGCCATTATTCTCAACCAAACAGAACACCATCAATTATAAACTGAAACCTCACATATTAGAATCTCCATATCCAACCTAAAATCTTGAGCAAATGGATATGTGAATTTTCAATAATTATAAACTTGTCCACCGCTCTTGCACTAAGTAATGTGAGATGCTCAAAACGCCCTCTCAATCAAAACTCATCAGACCGAAAAATGCACGAGCTTTGATTCGCCAACGTGTAAGCACAACAATGGACACGATATCAACCCGGTCTGATACCATATTAGAATATTCATATCCGACCCAAAATCTTAAGACAACGGGTATGTGAGTTTTCAACACTTCTAAACTTGCATACCACGAAACTAGGATTTTCACGCATAAAGGCACAAACTTAAGCCACCTTAGAAACCCAAAATTCCATCAATCGAAACAAAAACACACTCGTTCCAACTAAATTAGTCCAAACCCATTAAATCCTTCACTCTACCAAAGCCAAATAACCCTCAATTGCGATGGCCCAGATATCAATTTCACCCAAAGTTTCCACCTTTTACATCAAAACACCAAAAAAGGCTAAAAAGAATAGGACCCAGAAAGGAAAAGACCTCACCTTCTCCACTCCCTAAGGGCGGAACCTTCCTCGGCCATTTCAGATGGAGGAGGCAAGACGGGCCGGTCCCCATTCTCAAACTCGCCGTAGACCGGAGGGAATCGCTCGTATCCGAGGTCTTCGTCGTCGAAGGGATGGGTCGACTCAGCCTGTGGGGCCACTGAGTCATCAAACGAGTCGGAAAGTAGACATCTTGGGATTTCGTTTTCTTCAAATTTTTTTCCTTTTTTTGTGGAGAAATGTGTAGAGGCGATCGAGGAAACTAAAAAAATGCCACGTCCGTGGGCTTGCGGTTTCGACCCGTGATAGTTTTTGGGCCCATGGTTTCGATTTTTTGTTTATTCATTGATGAGCCCACTTGGATTGTGGAGCACAAGATTAGCTCGATTTTTTTTGGTCGAAATCCTCTTTTATTGGGAGCCACAATTGTTTTAAAAATTTGATAAAGAAATTATTTTATCATTTCTTAATTATTTCCATTGGATCCATTTATTCTCTCAAATAACACTTGAGATTACTAAAATAACCCTTACTCACTTTAAGCATTGAAAATTGTTAAGTTGTTAACATCTACTCCACAATAAGAAAACCACAAACATCTCATAAACAACTTAAGTCTATCTCATCTACCTCATCCAACACGATATTGAGTAAAGCTGATCAAGTTGAGAAGAATCGCATTTCATTGATCCAAGAACTATGGGGATCCATTTGATATTTTGCCAGTACACTTGGGGAGTATTGTGCAAGTGCACTTTAACACAAGTGACCAAAGTGAAGTTTGTCACTCCGAAGCTACAAGAGTGTGACACTTGGCACTTACGAATTAGATGTAAAATGCAATCATTTGACAGTTGTTGGATAATAATACTCACAAATTTCTAAACAGATTTTTTGCAGTTATTCTCTAATTGTTCCATTTATCATTTTTAAAATTTTTCCGCCATTAAAGCTCGAACGAGCTTCTTCGTGTATCTCTCGTCTTCTCTATTTGTTACACGATGGATTAACCTTTATTTATTTCTCATTACATATATATTATATATAAATATATAATTGAATATAATGTAATTATAATCATTGCGATCTATATTTGTTTCTTAAGTATTTGTATTCCGATTTTATACGACCACCATTGCTACCTCCACGTAGTTGCAGTACCACCCGCAGTGGTACTTGGATCTGTTTGAGGGGACCTCGACTGTGCGTGGTGGCTCGGCGAGGCAGGCTGCTCGGCCGCTGAAGACGTCGAGGTTGCTTCGCTCGAAGTAGTTGATGACCAGAGAGAGGTAGGAGCGTGGATCGTGGAGAGAGATAGAGAACGAGGATAAAGAGGAGAAATAGGGAAGAGAAGGATGATTTTCAAAAAAATAAATATAAACTATTGTTTTGAGTGTTTTTAACCCTAGTGACCATACAAGAGTAACTCACTATAGATGAGTGACCATAAATAGATATAAAAAAATAGGTTAGTGACCTTAGATAAAAAAAATTATTAGAAGTTAGTGACCTTGGATGTTTTTTACTTTAAGTTTGGTAGTTAATAAGGGTTAAATTGTGGGCCCCGACATGTGATAAATTCATACAAGTTTAGATTGGGGATCATCAAATTGTTGTTCCATTTCTCTTATGCGTAGGAGCTTCTCCAGTATATAACTCGGTCTGTTTTTGCTGTATGATTTTCGGTTCTAATTTAGTATGTGCTGCAGATCGAAGTCTCAAAAAGAGTCAAGATGTTTATGATCCCGAAATGTCACTTATTTTCAGCCATCCCGTTGTGTAAAAGACACAGCAACTTGGAGAACAATGCATACTTTTATTGATCATAATCTGAGGGTTATGTACATGTATGGATTACAAGGTCTTGAACTTCTAAAGTCTTGGAACTGATTAAGACACCAATCCGACTACTTTTACTGGATAGTTTTCAACTTAATGACAGCTAATTATCTATCTAATTACAACCAATAATACTTGAGTACGATCTAGTCAACTAACCAAAGGCATGGAGATACATGTAGACCCGCGATTGGATCATGGCCCAATTGACCATGATTATGAAGACTATTTTTGCAGATCATTCTGCAGCACTTGTGGAATTTGAGAGGATGACTAGTTGTTCAGATGATATAACTTATTTACAGCTCCTTGAAGTGTGAAGATGACAGTGAATGTTGATCATTAACTCTGATCATCATTCCACCTAAGTTAAGCCATTACTATGAAGAAGCAGAAACGTCACTTCTCTTGAAACCAAAATAAGGGCAACGGATAGTTAGCTGTAACGGCTGCTATCCAGCTTGGCCCAATACTTCTCTCGCTAGACCCATTATTGTAATTAATTGTAAATATTAGATTTAATGAATAATTTGTGATGGAGATAATGATTATATTATATTTAGGATTATTATTAGGAGTTTTAATTTACTTTTGGATTATTATTAGTAGTTATCTTTAGTATTTTGATTATTGTTAAGAGTTTTAGTTATAGTAAAATTACAAGTATTAGGTTTATTTTAGTTTTCTATAAATAGGACTTATGATTTATTATTTTAGATGGTTGAATTTGATAATTAAAATTAAGGTTATTCCTTATGTCGTCTTCGTTTCTGGTATCTTGTTAGATCCGATCGAGGCTCTATCGTTGTGATATTACGTTTCCGTCTGCATCAGTTGGTATCTAGAGCCCAGCGTACGCTCCTTTGTCATGCCTCCAAAGTGTGGTAGTCAACTGGAGATGACTGCTCTCGAGGCCCTGGAAACTCGCATGATGGATTTGTTGGTACAACAATCCGCTGTCTTTCAGCGACAACATGACGAAGTCATGGAAGTCTTGCGCACCCAAATGGTTAACACCACTACAGCGACAAGATTAGTGCAATGGGGACGTCAAGTTTCTCCACCACCTGTTATCAATCAGTCTGAATCTGATGACGAGGTCACCGTGGATAGTTCTTGGACACCGTTGGTTGAACACGGGCTGCCCACGACCAAGTGGGACTCCTACCCTGGTGAGGAGGATGAAGTCGATGAAGATGATGTTCTTGTGAGTCCACATCTCTTCAGGACTGATCATATTGACTTCTTGGGTGCACCGATTTATGACTCTTACCCTCGTGAAGATGACGAGGAGGACGAGGTTGAAAAAGTTGTTGTTGGTGAGTTGCTAAATGTGCCTTTACCCCAGGTTATCCATGGTTATGAGATTGAAGAGGTCGAGCACATTGATTTTCTCGGAGTGGACAGGTTTGATTATATCATAGCTTCTCCGTTGTTGACTTTGTGGAACAATATTAAGGATGCTGAATGTTTTGCTCGAACACATGAGTTTCGGGACTTCCATTGGGAGCATATTTGCAGTTATGTGTTTTTCAAGTATCTGTTCTGCTTGGATGGACGATATCAAGTGTCTCCACGTCGCTCGAAATTGTTCAAGAGTGCATGTACGAAGATCTCAAACTGGTCAACGCCGCCAAATTTGAGGACGAATTTCTCCAATAAGGGGAGAATGATGGAGATAATGATTATATTATATTTAGGATTATTATTAGGAGTTTTAATTTACTTTTGGATTATTATTAGTAGTTATCTTTAGTATTTTGATTATTGTTAAGAGTTTTAGTTATAGTAAAATTACAAGTATTAGGTTTATTTTAGTTTTCTATAAATAGGACTTATGGTTTATTATTTTAGATGGTTGAATTTGATAATCAATGATGGAGATAAGGATGAAGATAGAGTATTAGTTATCTATAGATTTATTTATTAATTATATTTATGTTTTAGATTATCATTAAGAGTTTGATTTTTAGTAGGATATTAGTTAATAGGTTTCTTATAAATAGGACTTCTAGTATATTGTTTTGGTTGGTTGATTGATTTGATAAATAAAAATGTTTGTTTGAGTTTGGTTAAACTCTGGTTGCTTTTCGGGTATTCTTAGAATCAACGGGATTTGACGTATCCATTGGTGTTCTTGTCTCTTTCGCTGCATCAGTTGGTATCAATTGTCTAGTCAACGCTCCTCACTATGCCACCAAGGCGTGATACCCAAAGGGAGGCGACTGACCTGCACCAGTTGGAACGTTGTTTGGATGACATAACCCAACAAATGGTCAAAGTTCGACTCCAACAGGGTCAGATTTTGGCTTTGCTTCAGGCGCAAGCTATTCCGGCTTCGCGGGACCATACTCGTACTCAACCTGCTGCTCCTCTAACGCAGTATGATCATATCTCTTCTGATGATGAGGATGACAAGGTTGAAGAAGTTGGTGAATCTGTTATTGACTTATTTGGGGAACCAATTTTTGACTCTTACTTTGATGAGGAAGAAGAAGTCGAAGATGTCGCTCATGAGTTATTGAATGTGCATTATCACCAGGTTGCTCAAGATTCTGAGATTGAAGAGGTCGAGCACATTGACTTTCTCAGAGTGGACAGGTTTGATTATATTGCAGCTTCTCCGTTATTGACTTTGTGGAACAATCTTAAGGATGCTGAACGTTTTACTCGAACACATAAGTTTTTGGGCATTCATCTGGAGCATATTTGTAGTTATGTGCTTTTCAAGTATTTATTCTGTTTGGAGGGACGATATCAAGTGTCTCCACGTTGCTCAAAGTTGGTCCAGAGTACATTTACGAAGATCTCCAACTGGCCTACGATACCAAATTCGAGGACGAATTTCTCCAACTGGGGGAGAATGATGGAGATAAGGATGAAGATAGAGTATTAGTTATCTATAGATTTATTTATTAATTATATTTATGTTTTAGATTATCATTAAGAGTTTGATTTTTAGTAGGATATTAATTAATAGGTTTCTTATAAATAGGACTTCTAGTATATTGTTTTGGTTGGTTGATTGATTTGATAAATAAAAATATTTGTTTGAGTTTGGTTAAACTCTGGTCGCTTTCCGAGTATTTTTAGAATCAACGGGATTTGACGTATCTGTTGGTGTTCTTGTCTCTTTCGCTGCATCAATTTGTATATAGATAGAGATGTTTTTCATGTAATTATCTATCAATCACTTTCTTTCACTAGTGTCATTGATGTTATTATGACCATTGACTCTGTCAAAAGAACAGAATCAACCTTTTTGTTCCAGCTGGAAACCTTATTTTCTCCTTTCAGGAATTCCAATAGGCAGCAAATCTATCATGTTCTGCATCTGGGTATCCTTCCCATATGCACCAATGCGGAAAACACAGCCGTCGTCATCCGCTCGCACCCTGCAATGGTTGTTGCCATTTGCTTATTCTCGGTTTATTGAGATTATCAAATTGCTAGTTACAAAATGGTAAATTTATTTATGAGTGTGAAAAATCTATCTATGTATTAACTTAAAATTATAAACTAAATATAAAGATCTTAACATGAACATGTAAATTCTGTGTCCACATGGTTAAATAATTGTATTTCTATTTGAGTAGACTTGGGGGTCCATCTTAGCAATATAAAACCATAAATTGGGTTAGAAGAATTAACCTACAAAAAATAAAAAGTTAAATTAATTAAATTAACTTCTAGTCATTCTCCGAAAAAAAAATACTTCACTGCTTGTCTCTATCTACAAAAGGAGTTTGGATTTGGTGATGGACCCGTATTTCCAGCACCATGTTGGACACGCGGATTTGGTGGTTGGAACACCCGGATTCGATAGTTGTTTTTTTGATTCGATGGTTTGAATGTATGTCTAATTCAATGGTTTATATATTGTGATTCGATGGTACGGTATGCATGATTCGATGGTATAAAATGTCTCATTCAATGGTTTGACATCCGATTCAATTCTTTGTATATTGTGATTCTATATTTTATATATTGTGATTCGATGGTATGGTATGCTTGATTCAATGTATAAAATGTCTGATTCAATGGTTTGTATATTGAGATTCGATGGTATGGTATGCATGATTCAACAATATAAAATATCTAATTCGATGGTTTATATATTGTGATTCGATGGTATGGTATGCATGATTCGATGGTATAAAATGTCTGATTCAATAGTTCGATGGTATAAAATATCTGATTCAATGGTATGCATGATTCAATGGTTTATATATTTGTGATTCGATGGTATGGTATGCATGATTTGATGGTATAAAATGTCTGATTCGATGGTATAAAATGTCTGATTCGATGATTTATATATTGTCGAATCACAATATACAAACCATTGAATCGGATGTCAAACCATTGAATGAGACATTTTATACCACCGAATCACAACACACCATACCATCGAATCATAACACACTATACCATCGAATCAGACATACATACAAACCATCGAATCAAAAAAATAACCATCGAATCCGGGTGTTCCAACCACCGAATCCGCGTATCCAGCATGGTGCTGGAAACGCGGGTCCAGCATCAAATCTGAACCCCTTCAAGCTTATACATTTTTTCTAATCAGAAGATGACACACAGTCATCAGAATGGAATTTGAGGTAATACTAATTTATTACCCTTGACTTTGGGCTACAATCTCCATCCACAAGGTTGCGTACTGGCACAATAGTTTTAGTTTTTGTTTCGATAAGCTGAGTTTTTAGTCATTCATGATTAAAACGCTACAGAACCTCCTCTTAAAAGAATATTTTTTTAAATTGATAAAAAATTAAGTCTGGAAACATTATTAGAATTGAATTTGGGATATTGTAGTATAATTTTTTAGGCAAAATTATTCTCTCATCCGTTACAAATTTATAACAACACAACTCTCATCAATTCGAATATCCTTGAAAAATTTGCCAAAATGGAGGCAGGTTCAAATAGTCCTGCCAATTTGAACAAACAAATGAGGCCGGATTGTGTAACGAACCTATTAAGGTCGGCCCACACCTTATGGCTTTCAATCCGATGACGAGAAATTCAATGGTTGAGATTTACCGGAGCATTTGTGACCTCTTACCTCTTCTCTCTCACTCTCTTTTCCTTCCTCCTTTGATTTCTCTCTGTCCCTTCTTCAATCCTTCATCTATCATCTCTCCGTAGTTGATCATTGGCCTCCCACTCAACAAAAGCTTCATCCTCAGGTGGAGGAGGTTCTGTCTTCCCATTGATGAATCCCAGCATGCATTTTCTGTTGAGATTTCTTGACATAGCTCGTGCCCATGGCAAGTAGTTGTGAGATGGTAGGCTGTACCGAATCTTTTTGTGGTTTGGGAGGATTGAAAAATATTTGTAGAATCTGCAGGATTTGCTGTAGTTACATGGACTGTTGTGGATTGATTTTTCTCTTCCATTAGAAGAAGCTTTGATACCATGAAAGTGAATGATTTTTATTGAGTAATTAACTTGATTACAATTGTTAGGGTAAGTTTACATTAAAACAAGCCAAAAACAACGGCTAGTTTATCTATACATGGAAAATTCAAATCCAAAAAACGCTAATTACATATGTGCAGCAGCAGTCCAAGTGAATAGATTCTAGTTCCTTTGATTTCGTGATCTTAGTGTATTACGGCTAGATCCAATGTCGTTTAACACAACAGATGACAAGGAACATGATCCGATCTTTAGTTTCCATAGATGGCTCCAATTTGTATGTCGAAAAAAATCTTCACATTAATGCAGAAATCAGCTGCAATTATGCAGCACTTTCCTTTCTGCAGAATTTGCAGAATTTCTACAGATGTTCACTTAAGGTCATTGATCTTCTCCTTTAATCTGAAGACCTCATCACCAACACCCTTGAATATCAAGTGTGTTGGTATTGTCTTTCCCTGAACTTTGTGATGTTGAAAGGAATGTTTAGGATCTCATAGGTATTTGTCCAGCAAGGTTATTCGAGTCAACCGAGAGGTAACTAAGATGCTGACACATTCCAATGGATGAAGGGAATAAACCTTCTAGATTATTGGAATTCAATTCACGCTTTGACAACTGACTTAGGTTGCTTATGGAACTGGTATTCTGCCTGATAAATCATTTTACTCTTTAAGTATAGTGATTGCAGTGTTTGCAGCTTCCCGTTGTTGGACGGAATTGAACCAAAAAGAAAGTTGACATTGAGGCCTAGTCAAAGAAATTTTGGCGGTCATTTTCAGTCCACTAGTTATGGCATAAATATCCGGTGTAGGTTGGACTTCATCTCTACTCCGTGAATTTAAGGGATGCTCACTTTGACTATGTATACAGTCCGGTATAATTTTCCAGTTGATTTAGTTTGAGAATACCTTGCTTTGAGAATGGGAGAACTAGTGAACATCTTTTCGGAGTTCAGGTCGTTAAGGATTGCTAAATAATTTTATGGTAGTATCCACTAATTTTTAATATTATCATAAAATTTTTGCTTGAATGTAAAAATTGTTGCGGTTTCATAACATTGACATGACATCAAAATTTTGAATTAAGATTTTTTTAATGCTTGAAATGGTAATATGATGTTTGTTTACCATAAACAAAATGGTTCCCTTGGAATCGATGAGCAAACGGACTGAATAAGTTCTAATTTGTGAGCTTCATATAAAATTTTGTTCTTAATGATTTGAGTAGTAGGCTGTCATATGATTAAGAAAAATGAGCAAACAAATTGGTGATTTAAAAAAATGAACAGGCTTGTAATATGATCGTAATATTTCACATACAAATAAAAAAAAAGATATTCAAAAAATTGCGAGTGTCATAGTATAACAACAGTTCAAATAGTCGTTTGTTAGGCCAGGTGGGGCCATACATAATTGCACGAAACATGGGATGGATGTAGGATCCAATTTGTTGGAAATCATCAATGGTAATAGTACTCACGAGGCTGTCTTGATCGTCTCCTATCTTCATTCAATTGCGCACTCATAAAAGCATCCTTGACCTTGTGAAGTTTCCTGAGCACGTCGCCGAGGTTCGCCCGTCGGCTAGGCGATTCCTCCGAGCACGAAACTGCAATCTCCAGAACGGATGTCAAACAACGGGCCTCGTGTTGTCTCATCTTCATATTGTTGACTGTTCTGTGTTCGTCTCTTGCTGGCGGAGTTGAAATTGAAGCTGCTTCTGTTTCGTCAATCTCTTGTACGAGAAGGATTGGATCCGCTACTTGGATTGCACTTTCTGGTAATGCTTCCTTGGTGAAGTCTACAAGATTTAACCCGTCTACGAAGATGTCATCGGTTGGTCGTCTTCCGGAGAACATCTCCAATAGCAGAATTCCATAACTGTAGATGTCACCCTCTTTTGAAGCTGCAACACCTTGCCCGTATTCTGCAGCTCAAGAGTTAAATTAATCAACAATCAGGATTTCAAACGATATCAGTTGAATCTAGAATTTCTTTGCTTTTTTAATCCTATAGCTGGATAAATTGTGAAAGGCTAGTTAAATGCCATGCAACAAACTAAAATGAATTCAAATTCGGACATTTTGATGGCAAATATTAAGTATGGAAATCATATACCATATACCTGGTGCGACATATCCAGTTGTTCCTGGAATGGTGAGTGTGCTGGTTTGACTCTCCAATGCGGTCGGCGATGTTGAAAGGAACTTTGCTAGTCCGAAATCCCCGACGTGTGCAACCATATCGTCATCAAGAAGAACATTGCTGGGTTTCAAGTCACGATGAACGATTGGCACTTCGGAAAGATCATGAAGATAGTGCAATGCCGAAGCTACATCAATTGCAATACTCAGCCTTTGCTGCATGTTTAATCTTTTCGGTGGTTGATTATCTTCGGAGTGAAGCCAATTGTCCAGGTTTCCGTTGGGCATAAACTCGAAGACCAGAGCTTTGAAGTCATTACCTTGGTAGTCCAAGCTGGAGCAGTAGGTAAGGAGCTTCACCAAATTCTTGTGACGAATGTTACTCATTGCATTGCATTCGGCTACAATGCTCTTGGCGGCTCCTTGTTGTTCAAGGTTGAGGACTTTGACTGCCACCGGTCTTTCCACTCGGTCGAGGAGCCCTTTATACACAGAGCCAAAACTTCCGTATCCCAGCAAATTTCGAGAAGAAAATCCACTAGTTGCGTCATGTAGATTCTTGTAAGAAACTATGATGTGGGGTTTCGGCCCCAACATTGAACTTGTTGGCTTCGGTTTAGATCGCTTCTTCCAGAAGAGAATTAACGAGACTATTACTGTAGCAACAAACAACAACACACAACCCATTACTATTGGAAGCTTGAGTTTAGCAGCAGTCTTCCTTTTCTTTGATCTTGAGGATGGACATTTTGGAAGGTGAAGCTCAGGGATGCCACCGCATAGCCTACTATTTCCCTCCATGAAGATAGCACTTGCATTCCCAAAGAATCCTCTAGTCGGAACCTCGCCCTCAAGATTGTTGAAGCTGATGTTTAAGTACTGCAAGTACATCAGGTTTTGTAGAGCTTTTGGAATTTTTCCGGTCATGTTATTTTGTGAAAGATCCAGGATCTGGATTCCCTTAAAGGAGGCCATGGCTTCAGGGATCTCTCCTTGAAAGGAATTCCCTTGCATGTATAGTTCTTCCAAACTCACACAGCCTTCGATGGTTGAAGGAATTTCACCAGACAGCAAGTTGTAAGAGACATTCAATATACCAGTTGTTGTTAGCTTTCCTATTGTTAGGGGTAAGGTACCTGATAAATGATTTCCAGAAACTCCAAAGTATACTGACAATGAAGGAATGTTTAGGATCTCATCAGGTATCTTTCCAGTGAGATTATTTGCATCAACATAGAGGGAATTAAGATGTTGACAATTTCCAATGGAAGGAGGTATCTCCCCTTCTAGTTTATTGGAATACAATCTTAGGTCTGACAGCTGGCTTAGGTTTCCTATGGAGGATGGTATACTACCCGATAACATGTTCCCGTCTAACTCTAGTACTTGGAGGTTTTGCAGCTTCCCGATGTAGGACGGAATTGAGCCTATAAGGTGGTTACCCTCGAGGCATAGTGTAATCAAGCCTGTGAGGTTATAAAAAGCAGGTGGAATTTTACCGTAGATTTGGTTGTCTGAAGCAAATATCCTGTTTAATCGGGATGAAAAGTTGGCTATAGAGTCGGGCAAAACACCTCCAATATTGTTTTCCCCGAACTCTAAGTTTTCGAGGTTTCTACATCTTGCTAAAGATGCTAAAAAGTCTAGGTCATCAGCAGAATTTCTTCCTATATTATTTATCTCAATGTTGAACTTCCTTAAACTAGAGAGATCTCCTATGTTAGAAGGAACTGGTCCAACAAAATCGTTTTGAGAAATGTCAACTATTTGCAGCTGAGATGCATTAGCTAATGAGCTTGGAATTTTACCAGAGAGTTGATTATTCCCAAATGCGGCACCTATGAGGTTGGGAAGATTGAAGCCCTTGTCAGGAAGCCATCCATGGAATTTGTTGCCATCTAATGACAATTTTTCCATAGAAGAGATGTTGAATAGAAATGGAGGGATCACTCCAGAAAGATTATTGACTCCAACCGCGAACAAGATTAGTTTTTTAATTCCACTCAGCTCTCCCGGAATCTCTCCCACCAATCTGTTTTCTGCCACCGTAAGTACTTGCAGTGATGTAAGATTGCCAAGGGACGATGGAATCATTCCGGAAAGCATGTTTGCAGAAAGTCCCAGAAATTGCAGCTTCAACAATGAACCTAGCAGAGGCGGGATCTTCCCGCTCAGGTTGTTCACTTGTAAATCCAGAGACTCAAGGTTGGAACATGAGGTCAAGTTGATAGGTATTTCACCCCCTAAAGTGTTGTTCCTAAGATAGAGTTTTTGCAGACGGAACAACTTGCCAACTTGTTGAGGTATTTCACCGTGGAAGCTGTTGTTATCCAGATTGAGGACCCTCAGAAAGCTCAAGTTTTCGATGTGAGGTGAAATTGGACCAGACAGCTTCTGACCATTAAGGATTAAATTTGCCACCCTCCGATGGCCAATGTTGCATGTGACTCCAGACCAGCTGCAGTGAGGAATGGAGCTGTTCCAGGAATTCAGGGTTCCAAGAGGATCGCTGGTTATACTCTCTTTAAAACGCAATAGAGCGAGTCTATCAGTCTCATTTTCTAGGGAGCTTGCTTCAACAGATTGAAAATGAACAGAACTAATGAGAACCAGTTGCAGATACACGAGCATTTTCATGGAGAATATGCTAATTCTACTGCTCAACCTCATTGGATCTTTAGATATTTTGGTTGTTGGAGATGGTTTATGTTTCTTGATGGAAATTATATCCGCACCTTAAACATCCATATATAGATCGTTTGCAGCTTATTTGGCCCCTTTTCCGGGGCAGACTTTCTCTGTGAAACCATTTTTTCTTCCACGAGGCTAGGACTTTTGATCATTATGAATGGCCCTGGGCGAGTTTAATTGTCACAACAAAATTAATTTGCCTAGTACAACGACTTGGACGTGCCAGGTTCGTTGAAGAAAAAGAGCTTAACGAAAGTGGGATATTTTCTGATATTAGTCCTAGAGCACGAAACTTTTAATGTAGTAAATATAATTATTTTAGAATATGGTTTCAACACCGTTAAGACCAGATAGACTATGATTTTACACTCGAACCAGATAGCTTGTATAACCAAAAACTGGCAGATGTTTGGAGCGATAGTACAAATTGCTCTCTAAAATAATAATTTTCTAAATTGAAAAAAATTCTTCGTCTGAGTCATGACTATTTAAATATGATAATTTTTTATCATAATAATTGATAATTTTGAAAAAATATTTAGATGTAAATTTGGTCTTAATTTTTGTATAAAATAATATTTTATAATAAATACACATATTTTTACATACTTATTTATTTTACATAATTACTTATTTTTTTAATGATCTTTAAATAATTATTATTTTCGTTATCTTGTTGTAAGAAACTATTGTAATTGAATATGCAATTGAATAATTTAATAAGGCAAGATTTATATAATTTATATATATACAAAATATTTTTTTATTATTTACATATTTATTATTCAAATTTTCAATTATATTTTTTTGGAAAAAATGTCAATCTCTCTTATGTAATAATCTCTCTAAAACATTAATATTTTTCTCGATCTAACCAATATTATTTTAGATGAATTTTACTCTAAATGGTTGTCGGTCTAACTGATAAGACTAATAGAATCATCCAATTGGACCAACTGATAAGACTAATAGAATCATCCAATTGGACCAGCTGATCAAGACCAAAATTTGTTTCACGTCGAGGTCCATCCTTTGAAAAAATTGCTAAATACTAAGAATTTGGATGGTAGTTGGCTGTTGGTTTAATTACTACATTTATGGAACTAAAGATTAACGCCACAGAAACAACTAGAAATGATCACCCTTCTGGTCCAGTACTTTTTAATCCGGCCCGGCCCACACGCTTATCAGAATTATCTTCTATATAATTAAAAAATTATTTACGTCAAATTAAAAATCCGAAATAAAAACCAAAACAAGAAAACTCAACTAAAAAGCCTGACATTCGCCAACCTTAGGACTAATAGACATGTTTTCTATTATCTAATCAACTATATACTTCAATATCTTAAATTTTTTTCTCTTTTGAACCTTCTTGCCTTAAACTAACGGTACTTGCTATAATATGCAACAAGCAGTAGAACTCCCAGATTTGAATTTTATTGTTTGGTCTTGAGTGAGAAAAGTAATTCATCAATGGCCCTACCAACAACTTTGTACGCCCAAGGTCAAACATACCCAATACTTTTGATGTGCATATTCACTTAGACAATCATAATAGGCCCAAATAATAATATTTCTCCGAGATAACCATGAATTCTTGCCAAACATGTCACCTTAAAATAACAAAACTTGATATTCATGTCTTTGTAAATGCCAATTCTACTCAAATTCTACTCTCTTTAAAACGCAATAGAACGAGTCTATTTTGGTGGTTGGAGATGGTTTATGTTTCTTGATGGAATTTATCCGCACTTTAAACATCCATATATAGATATTTTGCATACCACAAAAAAAAAATATAGATATTTTGCAGCTTCTTTGGCCCCTTTTCCGGGGCAGACTTTCTCTGTGAAATCATTTTTTCTTCCACGAGGCTAGGACTTTTGATCATTATGAATGGCCCTGGGCGAGTTTAATTGTCACAACAAAATTAATTTGCCCAGTACAACGACTTGGTCGTGCCAAGTTAGTTGAAGGAAAAGAGCTTAACGAAACTCGGATATTTTCTGATATTAGTCCTAGAGCACTAAACTTTTAATGTAGTAAATATAATTATTTTAGAATATGATTTTACCATCAGTAAGACCAGATAGACTATGATTTTACACTCATACTAGACCGCTGGTATAAGCAAAAATTGGAAGATGTTTGGAGCGGTAGTACAGTAAAGTAAAGTGCTCTCTCTAAGATAATAATTCTTGATAAAAATTATCCGTTTGAGTCAAGACTATCATAAAAATATTATTTTTTCATTATAGTAACTGATAATTTTGTAAAAATATTTAGAGGTAAATTTTGGTCTTAATTTTTGTAGAATTTGGATGGTAGTTGGTGCAATTACTACATTTATGGAATCAAGATTAATGCCACAGAAACAGCTAGAAATGATCGGGTTTGGTTTGGCTGGAAAAAAGGATTTAGTTTCCATAGGACTTGGATACCCTGGGGACATATAATGTTGTCCCTAAATAGAGACAAAGGTTAATATAGTCAATTAACCTAAATCATTAATTGAGAGTTTCTCTCTCCATTAATAACTACCCCACTTTAAACCATTCTCTCTCTCCCTTTTTAGCCGTAATCTCATTAATCATGGATTTTTCTCTCCACCTTTTGAGCCTTAATCCCATTAATTACGTATATTCTCTCTCCAGTAAATACATTTTTTTCCCAAACCTATTTTAAACTTCGAACCACTAATGAAGGCTTTCGAACCATTAATGTAGGACTTCGACCACTAATGTAGGACTTCGAATTACTAATGCAGGCCTTCAAACCACTAATGTAGACCTTCGAACCACTAATGTAGACCTTCAAACCACTAATGTCAGACTTTGAACCACTAATGTAGGCCTTCGAACCACTAATGCAAGCCTTCAAAACCACTAATGTAGGACTTCGAACTACTAATGTAGGACTTCGAACCATTAATGCAGGTCTTCGAACCACTAGTGTTAGACTTTGAACCACTAATGTAGGACTTCGAACCATTAATGAAGGACTTCAAACCACTAATGGAAGACTTCGAACTACTAATGTAGGACTTCGAAACACTAATGTCAGACTTCGAACCACTAATGTCGGACTTTGAACCACTAATGTTGGACTTTGAACCACTAATGCAGGCCTTCGAACCACTAATGTAGGACTTCGAACCACTGATATAGGATTTCGAACCACTAATGTAGACTTTGAACCGATGACCTAACACTATAAAAACCACCAACGATCAACGATAAAATAAATAACTGGAAAATAAAATAAATTATGAGTTTAAAATTTAAATTTTCCTTAAAAAAAGGGATATTTAATGATACTTATGCTAAAAAGAAGGAAGCTATTAAATGCTGGGTTTTTAAAAAAACGGGACATTTAATGATAATTATGCTAAAAAGGAGGAGATTATTAAATGCTGGGGTTTTTAGGTTTGGATAAATGTCAAAAATGTCCTTGGTGATTAATAGCCATTAGATCAGAATCTTTGGGAATATATTCTAATCTAAAGGCCGAGATTTAAGTCCCTATTTAGGGACAACTTTATATGTCCCCAGGGTATCCAATTTCGTTCGGATATGGGGCCTAAAGAATTGAATTCATTAAATAATGGTGATTTGGTAAAATCACTCTTATTTCTTTCACTCCCCATAATCATCTACCTAATTTGAATTAATTCTCTCTCTCATTAATTAATTATTTTTTTACCTCTCCAATCTCTGTAACCACACACCTAATTAAATTAATTAATTCTCTCTCTCATTCGTTAATTATTTTCCGACTTGCTGGTTTATTGTTCCGACTTGCTGGTTTTTTGTTCCGACTTACTGATTTATTATTCCGATTTGCTATTTTTTGTTCTGACTTGCTGATTTATTGTTCCGACTTGCTGATTTTTTATTTTATGTGGCTGGTTTTTTGTTCTATGTTGCTGGTTTGTTGTTTTATGTTGCTGCTTTTTTGTTCTGATTTACTGGTTTGTTATTCGGACTTGTTGGTTTGTTATTTTATGTTACTGATTTGTTGTTCTGACTCACTGGTTTGTTGTTATGACTAGCTAGTTTTTTGTTCCGATTTGCTAGTTTGTTGTTCTGACTCGCTAGTTTTTTATTCAGACTCACTGGTTTGTTGTTCCGACTTGTTAGTTTGTTATTTCGACTCGCTAGTTTATTGTTCCGATTTGCTTTTTGTTCCGACTTACTGGTTTTTTGTTCTGACTTGCTGGTTTTTTGTTCTGACTTGTTGATTTTTTGTTCTGACTTGCTGGTTTTTATTCTGACTTACTGGTTTGTTGTTTCGACTCGCTAGTTTGTTGTTCCGACTCGCTGGTTTGTTGTTCTATGCTAAAGCGAACGACAATGTAAGCACTGGTCTAATGGGAACCAAGATGGTTGAGAGAGTAGTAAATATGCGCAGATTGATACCTCCCAGGCAAGATGACAAACTTTCTCCTCGTGGCAACCTGTCTGGTAAGTCATCATCT
>SOPF01026867.1:95233-145893 GCA_012979155.1 Hypericum perforatum
CGAAAAAAGATAATTTGTGACAAAGTTAAAAAAAATGATGTGTCGTTCGATGTGTTGTTGCGACTTGTAATCAGAGTGATGTGTCGTTTGGGTGATGTGCATCGATCTCCTATGATATTGCAATTATCAAGTTCAACTCACTCGAAGTGTCCAAATTAAACTAAGATAACTTTAATAATATTTGTTGGGATACTTTTCTTAGGCAACACAATTTAGAAAATTTTAAATTGTAATTCTTAGTGAACACTAACCTAGTGATCTATTTTCTTTCCCTCCTACTCTCTCTATGTTCTCTTTCCGATGATCCTCTGGTTGCTTCCGGCAAACTTCTCTAATTTATTTATTAACTGGCGAATGACCCCTATGATCTCTGGTGTATTCGAACATCGGTTATAAGAAAATTACAGAACTAATCATTTCAACAGAATGGTTCCCATTTCGAACCCAACTGCAATCCATAAGCTCGTCCGACTCTAAAATCAGAAATAAAAAGGAACACACGTTTCTGTGGGGAAAAAAGGAACTCCGGTTTCCAAAATGTGGAATGTTCTTCTATTACTTGATAATATAGATTGTAATTCCGCCTTCTGTAAGGTGGACCATAATAAACACAAGTTTGATGTTATCCCATCAACACAGAGCCCTCTTAGGTAGTATAAGACATCCGATGATAAACAATGACAAAGGCGTGACACAATCAAGCCACTGCTACAGGCTCGGGCGAAGCTACCAACAACAGGAACATCGGCTGGAGGAGCGGGGGCAGCAGCATCCTTCGTCTCAGTGTCCTTGGCATCAGGAGGCGGAGGAGGAGAATGCTTGAGATGGACAGGTGTGGTATGTTTCAGTTTTAAGAGGAGGTGTCGCATCCTTGCGAGGTCTGTTGGCCTCCCAGGCTTGGGTCCTTGGATCACTGTGATAACTGGTTTCTTCTCCTGGTCCTTCTTTCCTCTTTTCTTCTCTATAGCTGGCACTTCTTTCAGAACGAGCTCTGCGATCGCCTTCCAGTAATCTTTATCAGCCTCGGCATGAAATTTCTCCTGGCCTGCAACGATGACCTGAATGGAGGAAAAGAGTTGGCCCATTACATGCTAGTGCCTATAGGCTGAAAGACCGGGAATTCAAGAAACGGTTATCTACGAAACACCAGCCATATCAAGTAAAACCTCATGCTCTCAATTCTCGATAATTGCAAAAATGAAAAAGAGACCAGGAACCGAAGCAGGAGAACCTTCTTCACATTCAATTTACAAGAGGCAAGAATGATCGCTGTTAAACATTAACGAACACTTAGAGTTGGGAGGTTATAATGCAAGATGGTCATGAACACTCGAGAATCATAAACAGTTCCCCACAAAAGATAAGCAGCAGAAGTCAAGCTTCCAGGGGAGAACAAGTTGTCACACTCGCAACAAATAGTCAGTCTTCATGTGACACGCTTCAATGAAATCAAACCACAAATATGATTTATCCTCCAACGAACGAAGAATGTTACCCATGGGATAATAAGCAATTAAGTGTACAAAATAACAATATTAAAAACCACAGGTGTCAAGATTCCCGTAGGGAACCGAACCAATAACATGAAAAACAAGAATAACAAGTAGCCTTGAAGATCACAAGGAGGAGCTTCTCTAACCTTCTCCCGCTCCCGGTTAATCCCCTTGTTATACTCGCAGTTCACTTCCCTCTTCTTATAGAACTCAACCTTGTACTCCTCCGCCTCCTCGATAATCTTGCTCAGCATCTCCTTCTCTTCCCTCTCCTTCTCTTCCAGTCTAACTGCATTTTCTCTAAATAAAACAAACCAACAATAAAACGGCAGCCATTATTCTACAGAACACCAATCAATTATAAACTGAAACCTCACTTATTAGAATCTCCATATCCAACCTAAAACCTTAAGCAAATAGATATGTGAATTTTCAACAATTATAAACTTGTCCACCACTTTTGCACTAAGCAATGTGAGATGCTCAAAGCGCCCTCCCAATCGAGACTCATCAGACCAAAAAATGCCCGAGCTTTGATTAGCCAACGTGCAAGCACAACAATGGACGCAATATCATCCCACTCTGATACCATGTTAGAATATTCATATCGACCCAAAATCTTAAGACAATGGGTATGTAAGTTTTCAACACTTGTAAACTTGTATGCCACAAAACGAAGATTTTCACGAATAAAGGCACAACCTTAAGCCACCTTAGAAACCCAAAATTCCATCAACCGAAACAAAAACACACTCATTCCAACTAAATTAGTCCATGTTAGAATATTCATATCTGACCCAACATCTTAAGACAGTTAAACAAACTTGCATACCACAAAACGAGGATTTTCACGAAGAAAGGCACAAACTTAAATCTTAAGCCATCTTAGAAACCCAAAATTCCATCAACCGAAACAAGAACACGCTCGTTCCAACTAAATTAGTCCAAACCCACTAAATCTTTCACTCTACCAAGGCCAAATCACCCTCAATTCCGATGACCCACATCACAATTTCACCGAAAGTTTCCATCTTTAACATCTAAACACCAAAAAAGGCTAAACATAATAGGACCCAGAAAAGAAAAGACCTCACCTTCTCCACTCTCTAAGGGCGAAACCTTCCTCGGCCATTTCAGATGGAGGAGGCAAGACGGGGCCGTTCCCATTCTCAAACTCGCCGTAGATCGGAGAGAATTGCTCATATCCGCCGTCTTCGTCGTCGAAGAGATGGGTCGACTCGGTCTGTGGACAAGGACGGAGTTACATGTAAGGGTGTGGGGGCAATTGCCCCCACCCAAAAAAACATTTATAGCTAATATTTAATAAAAAATCATGTTTGCCCCTATTGATATTGACTATTTTGCCCCCACAATTCAAAAAAAGACAAAATTAACATAACAAAATTTTAACATGTTTTTATTGGCCCCATAGTATAAATTTTCTAGATCCGTCCCTGTTTGTGGGGCCACTGAGTCGTTAAACGAGTCATCGAAAGTAGACATCTTGGGATTTCGTTTTCTTCAGATTTTTTTTTCCGTTTCGTCGAGAAATGTGTAGGCCCGCGATCGAGGAAACTGAAAAAATGCCACGTCAGTGGGCCTGTGGTTTCGGCCCGTAATATTTTTGGGCCCATGGCTTCGATTTTTCATTCATTGACGAGCCCACTTCGATTGTGGAGCAGGAGCACGAGATTAGCTCGATATTTTTTTGGTCGAAATCGTTTTTTTATTAGAAGCCACAATTGTTTTAAAAATTTCATAAATAAATTATTTTATCATTTCTTAAGTATTACGATACATAATTAAATGAAAAAACTCACAAGGCTTTATAGTGATATAATGTACTTAGAGATCTGTTTTTACTTTATTAAACTATAAATTTCGAGAAATTAGACATAATGAGATTATTAAATCGATTCTTCTCTCAAATTATGTGTTTAAACCAGAGGGTAATAAACTGATTTTTTTCCCAAGATATTTTTGCTCAAGGAGAAGTTTCGATTTTCAACATTTACCAAGAAACTAAGGAAGTAAGCAGGTCCAAGTAATATTCATTAATGTCAAATTCTGGGAGTTGAGATGAATTAATTAACGAGGTTGGATCTTACGAGAGTTAGTTTCGTCCCAACTTGAGTTACTCGCCACCGATGTGAAATGGATGAAGCTAACAAGTACCTAGTGCAAATACAAAAATAGTGGCTATGAGCATAAGCTTATACTGTAGAACTTCATTAATATCAAAGGGTTTGGTAGGATGAAATTAATTTGATTTAGAATTTTTTTTCATAATTTAATTCGTGGAATCCATTTTATTCCGTAGAATTTATTTACAAAACTTTATCGTCGTGTTTGATTTGTTAAAAGAATTGGAAATTTTATTTTGAATCCAACTTTTTGTTCCTATTTGGTTAGATCATGAATTTCATGTGAACATCTTATTTTAAAAGCCTGCCAATTGTAAATATAATACATAAGTTAATATTTTTACAACAGTTAATGTACGTGCTTGTTAAGAAACTAAAACCCTTAAATTAATTTGCAAATAAATTAATGTACTTAATTCGTGCAAAACTTTCTTATTCTTTGTAAATTGGAACCTGATAATTAATTTTTACTGATGCCTGGGAAAAAATTAATTTTACCGATAAAATATTTTGTGGCGGGTACCTGATAAACGATTTCCAGAAACTCCAAAGTATCCTGACAATGAAGGAATGTTTAGGATCTCCTCAGGTATCTTTCCCGTGAGATTATTTGCATCAACCATGAGGGAAATAAGATGTTGACAATTTCCAATGGAAGGAGGTATCACCCCTTCTAGTTTATTGGAAAACAATCTGAGTTCTGACAGCTGGCTTAGGTTTCCTATGGAGGATGGTATACTACCCGATAACATGTTCCCCGCTAACTTTAGTGCTTGAAGGTTTTGCAGCTTCCCGATGTAGGACGGAATTGAGCCTGTAAGGTGGTTATCAGCGAGGCCTAGTGCAATCAAGACTGTGAGGTTAGAAAAAGCAGGTGGAATTTTACCGTAGATTTGATTTTCTGTCGCCAATATCATGTTTAATCGGGATGAAAAGTTGGCTATAGAGTCGGGCAGAACACCTCCAATATTGTTTTTCCCGAACGTTAAGGTTTCAAGGTTTCTACATCTTGCTAAAGATGCTAAAAAGTCTAGGTCATCAGCAGAATTTCTTCCTATATTATTGACATCAATGTCGAACTCCCTTAAAGTAGAGAGATCTCCTATGTTAGAAGGAACTGGTCCAACAAAATTGTTCTCACCAATGTCAAATACTTGCAGCTGAGATGCATTGGCTAATGAGATTGGAATTTTACCATAGAGTTGATTCACCCCAAATAAGGCAAATATTAGGTTGGGAAGATTGAAGCCCTTGTCAGGAAGCCCTCCATGAAATTTGTTTCCATCTAATGCCAACGTTTCCATAGAAGAGATGTTGAATAGAAATGGAGGGATCACTCCAGACAGATTGTTGATTTGAACCGAGAACCAGATTAGTTTTTTTAGTCCACTCAGCTCTCCCGGAATCTCTCCCACCAATCTGTTTCCTCCCACCGAAAGTACTTGCAGTGATGTAAGATTGCCAAGGGACGATGGAATCATTCCGGAAAGCGTGTTTGTAGAAAGTCCCAGAAATTGCAGCTTCAACAATGAACCTAGCAGAGGCGGGATCTTCCCGCTGAGGTTGTTCTCTTTTAAATCCAGAGACTCAAGGTTGGAACATGAGGTCAAGTTGATAGGTATTTCACCCCCTAAAGTGTTGTTGTTAAGATAGAGTTTTTGCAGACGGAACAACTTGCCAACTTGTTGAGGTATTTCACCGTGGAAGCTGTTGTTTTCCAGAAAGCTTAAGTTTCCGATGTGAGGTGAAATTGGACCAGACAGCTTCTGACCATTCAGGGTCAAATTTGCCACCCTCCGATGACGAATGTTGCATGTGACTCCATACCAGCTACAGTGAGGAATGGAGCTGTTCCAGGAATTCAGGGTTCCAAAAGGATCACCGGTTATACTCTCTCTAAAATGTAATAGAGCGAGTCTATCGGTCTCATTTCCGAGGGAGCTTGCTTGAACGGATTGAAAATGAACAGAAGTAATAAGAACCACTTGTAGATACACGAGCATTTTCATGGAGAATATGCTAATTCTACTGCTCAACTTCATTGGATCTTTAGATATTTTGGTTGTTGGAGATGGTTTATGTTTCTAGATGGAAATTATCCGCACCTTAAACATCCATATATAGATCTTTTGCAGGTTCTTTGGCCCCTTTTCCGGGGCAGGCTTTCTATGTGAAATCATTTTTTCTTCCAGGAGGCTAAGGACTTTTGATCATTATGAATGGCCTGGGAGAGTTTAATTGTCACAACAAAATTAATTTGCCTAGTACAATGACTTGGTCGTGCCAGGTTAGTTGAAGGAAAAAAGCTTAACGAAAGTGGGATATTTTCTGATATTATTCCTAGAGCACGAAACTTTTAATGTAGTAAATATAATAATTTTAGAATATGGTTTCACCATCGGTAAGACCAGATAGACTATGATTTTACACTCAAACCAGATCACTTGTATAACCAAAAACTAAAAGATGTTTGGAGCGATGGTATAGTAAATTGTTCTCTCTAAAATAATAATTTTCTAAATGGATAAAAATTCTCTGTCTGATTCATGACTATTATAAAAATATGATAATTTTTTGCAATAATAACTGATAAATTTGTAAAAATATTTAAAGGTAAATTTTGGTCCTAATTTTTGTTAAAATAATATTTTATAATAAATACATATATTTTTACATACTTATTTATTTTACACAATTACTTATTTTTTTAATGATCTTTAAATAATTATAATTTTCATTATCTTGTTGCAAGAAAGTGTTACAATTGAATAATTTAGTAAGGCTAGATTTATATAATTTTAATATATACAAAATAATTATTATTATTATTTACGTATTTATTATTCAACATTTCAATTTTATTTTTTTGGGAAAAATGTCAATCTATCTTATGTAATAATCATAGTTTTCAATTCTGTGGTTCGACCGGTGGTTCGACCGGTCGAACCGCATTTTGGAAGGCAACCCGGTATGGAAATATACGTTTAGCCGAGGTTTGGAATTACCGGGTAAATCACGGTTGAACCGTCCGAAATCATGGTTTGGAATTTCCGGAAATTAACGGCTGAACCAAAAAATCAAAAACAATACAATATACCTAGATCTAAAAAAAGGAAAGACGCCCCCGACGCCGAACCCAGAAATGGGAAACCTCCCAAACAGTCAAATCCGACGGTGAAGCTGTGCGAACCTCCTCCTCCTTCGCGTACTCCCATCAGGCCCCGACGGTGAAGCTGTGACGAACTCCGAGCCTCCTCCTCCTTGGCGTACTCCCACCTAAGCTATACAAGGTTAGACTAAATCCGTGAATTGTGGGTGTTTGTGTTTAGGATTCGGATTGTGAACTGTGGGTGTGCGTGTTTAGGAGATGATTGTGAACTGTGGATGTGAAATTGAGTACTGAAGTGTGAACTTGACTATGTTGTGAACTGTGAACGGTGAAGTGTGAACTTGACTCTTCCAACTCCAAATCGGATAGAGGAAAAAATTATATTGTGAACTGTAAGAATTGTGTTGGATGTTAGGAGACGGAAATTGAGTGTTTGAATCTTTGTTTATAGGTGAAACATGTCTGATTCGGGAGCTGCTCGTCCTGAAACTCAAGAAGATACAACAACGCAAGAAAGCACTGCACGGGGTATGAGACTCAAGACTGATGCAGCATGGGCATATGGTATTGATCAAACATTTTTAGGTAAGACATCAATACAATGCACCTTTTGTCAGAAATCTTTTGCGGGTGGAGGGATTACTAGGTTTAAGAACCATTTGATGGGAATTAAAGGAGATATTGCGATGTGCAAGATGGTTCCGAGTGATGTACGGGAAAAACTTATAAGAATATTTGAACTTTGTGATGTTGCTTTGGTTGTATGGATTCTGAATATCCGGTTTGAACTTTGATGCTGTTTGGAATGAATTTTATGTTGTTTTTTGATGTATTGATGTTATTAGGAATGAACTTTTGAGGTTATTTGTAATGAACTTTGTTATTTGGAATGAATTTTGATGTTATTAGGTTTTTTTTATATGTATATATATGGTGAAACTATGTCAAATTTTTTTTTTGGTTCTACCACCGGTTCAACCAGTAATACCGGTAATACCAAATTCCGGACAAAATCCGGCATGACCTCCGGAACGGTATTGAAAACTATGGTAATAATCTCTCTAAAATAACTTTTTTTCTTGATCCAACCAATATTATTTAGATGAATTTTACTCTAAATGGTTGTCGATCTAACTGATAGGACTAATATAATCACCCAATTGGACCAGCCGTTCAAGACCAAAATTTGTTTCACGTCGAGGTCCATCCTTTGAAAAAATTGCTAAATACTAAGAATTTGGATGGTAGTTGGCTGTTGGTGCAATTACTACATTTATGGAACTAAGATTAACGCCACAGAAATAGCTAGAAATGATGAACCTTCTGGTCCAATACTTTTTGATCGGGTCGACACGCTTATCAAAATTATCTTCTGTATAATTAAAAAAAATTATTTAGGTCAAATTAGAAATCCGAAATAAAAACCAAACTAGAAAACTCAACTAAGAAGGCCTGACATTCGCCAACCTTAGAAATAATAGACATATTTTCTATTATTTGATCAACTCTATGCTTCACAATCTTAAATTTTTTATCTCTTGAACCTTCTTACCTTAAACTAATGGTACTTGCTATAATATGCAAGAGGCAACTTTTTGTTACAACTAGTAAAACTCTGAATATGCTTTGAATTTTATTGTTTGGCCTTGAGTGAGATATGCAATTCATCTATGACCCTATCAACAACTTTGTACGCCCAACGTCAAACATACCAAATACTTTTGATGTCCACATCTATTTAGACAATCATAATGGACCCAAATAATAATAATTCTCCGAGATAAACATGATTTCTGCCTAACATGCCACCTTAAAATAACATAACTTGGTATTCATGTCTTTGTTAATTCCAACTCTACTCAAAACGCAATAGAACGAGTCTATTTTGGGGGTTGGAGATGGTTTATGTTTCTTGATGGAAATTATCCGCACCTTAAACATCCATATACAGATATTTTGCAACTTCTTTGGCCCCTTTTCCGGGGCAGACTTTCTCTGTGAAATCATTTTCTTCCAGGAGGCTAGGACTTTTGATCATTATGAATGGCCCTGGGCGAGTTTAATTGTCACAACAAAATTAATTTGCCTAGTACAACGACTTGGTCGTGCCAGGTTAGTTGATGGAAAATAGCTTGACGAAAGTGGGATATTTTCTGATATTAGTCATAGAGCACGAAACTTTTAATGTAGTAAATATAATGATTTTAGAATATGGTTTCACCATCGGTAAGACTAGATAGACTATGATTTTACACTCAAACCAGACCGCTGTTATAAGCAAAAATTGGAAGATATTTGGAGCGGTAGTACAGTAAAGTGTTCTCTTTAAAATAATAGTTCTTGATAAAAATTATCCGTCTGAGTCAAGACTATCATAAAAATGATAATTTTTTATCATAACAATTGATAATTTTGTAAAAAAATTTATAGGTAAATTTTGGTCCAAATTTTTGTATAAAATAATATTTTATAATAAACAAATATATTTTTACATACTTATTTATTTTACATAATTACTTATTTTTTTAATAGTCTTTAAATAATTATTATTATCGATATCTTGTTACAAGAAAGTAGCACAAGTGAATATAGAATTTGAATAATTTAATAAGGTGAGGTTTATATAATTTTAAAATATACATAAATAATTTTTTATTATTTACATAATAATTATTCAAAATTTTAATTTTACTTGTTGGAAAAAATGTCAACATCTCTTATGTAATAATCTTTCTAAAATAATAATTTTTTTCCAATGTAACCAATATTATTTTAGATCAGTTTTATTATAAATGGTTGTCGGTGTAAATTATAGTACTTACAGAATCACCCAAATGGACCATCCGTTGAGTTAAGGTTAATGTTGATGGTGGGTTCACTAGGAATGAAGAGGGATAGATTGCGGCTGTGATTAAAGACGAGAAAGGGGTTTTTATATATTGCGGATGATCAACCTTGCTGAGCTCCCTCAGCCTGAGAAAGAAGAGGAACATCTTCTTTATCTACAAGAAATGAAGGAGGGAAGAAGAAATTTAAACCTGAATGGGCCCGTTCCAATTAAACTTGTTAATGCTTTCTGGGCTCGATATGTTAGAACAGAAGTAGGCCCATCCAAGCCCACACAATGAGCTGCTGATGCTAGGAGAAGGGAGAAAGAACACGCATGTATAATGACGACATCCTAGGGAATAATTAAGCAATCATTGCCAGCACATGATCCAAGGACGATTTCCCTGCCACGTCAGCATAGGATACTGCTCCGTCCTTATCTAAAGAGCATCTTTTAACAACCTAGATTTGGTAGATTCATTTTGGTAGATTTGTTTTTATTCTTTCATTGCTGTGCATAAATAGGAGCCAGCTTGTACAGTTTATTCATTGAATGGAAAATAGAAAGTTTCCACATTTGGTGTCGTGCTCTTCCTAGAATAGCTCTCCCTTAGTTTTTTTACATGGTATCAGAGCAGTAAGCTCTTTTTACCTTCCGCAGTTAACACATTAATTGAGAGAGCTCATAGATGGCAGAAACCAATTCACCATCACCTACTTCTTCCAATGCAGCTGTGGATATTAACACTCTTCGTGTTCCAGCTAAGGAATTTACAAATCCTTTCTTTGTTCACTCTGGAGAGAGTCCAACAGAGATTCTTGTAACTCCTTTGTTGAACGAGAGGAATTATCACTCGTAGGTTAGAGCTATGACTCAGTCACTAGAGTCGAAGAACAAACTTGTGTTCGTGGATCGCTCTGTTTCAATGCCTGTCAAGACGGATCCATTATTTTCTTCTTGGAAGGGGTGTAATACTCTTGTCATTCGTTAATTGATCAGGTCGATCGAGCCAGGCCTTGGAGAGAGTTTGTTGTGGTTCGATTCAGCAGCTGACATGTGGGATCACCTCAAAGATCGCTTTGGCAAAGGTGATTTCATCAAGATAGCAGGATTGAAGAAGCGAATTTCTAACTTCAGTCAAGGTATTCTCAGTGTCAATGAGTACTTCTCTAAGTATAAATCTTTATGGGATCAACTCCATTAGTTTAGGTCTATAGCTATTTATGAATGTGTGCCTGATGCTAGAGATCCTTGTGCTGCTACCTTGTTGACTGTTGAACAACTAGATCAATATTATATCATGGGATTTCTTATAGGCTTGAATGAAAATTTTGATCATGTTCGTACCCAAATCTTGATGTTGGATCCTATACCTACCATGAGTCAAGTTATGTATTTAGTGTCTCAACATGAGAGGCAGACTCTGGATGTGCCTGTTTTGGGAAGAGCAACTGAGGAGGGTGCAGTCTTAGCTGCTGGTTTTGGAAGCAGGCATTTTGGGTCAAAACAGCCAATATGCACTCACTGTAACAAAGAAGGACATACCATAGAGAAATGCTTTCGACTACATGGTTTTCCACCGGGTTACAAGGCCAAAGGGAAGATGCATCAGGTTGCAGCTGTGGCAGGAAAAGATGCTGTCGAACAAGCTGGAAGACAGTATGGATTCACTGCAGAGCAACTAAATGGACTGATGAGCATGATGAAGAATACTTTTATGCAGGGTCTGACTGAGTTTAAGAGCTCACCTGTGGTAATGGGAGCCTCCAGTTCAGCACCATCAGGGACTTCCTCTGACTCCAAGAACCCTTCTGCAGGTATCCATTTAGTTTGCAATCTGCAAGACACGTATAGATTCAATCTTGATTCTAAAAGTTGGATCTTAGACTCTGAGGCATCAACTCATGTTTATTGTGATCAGGGCTGGTTCTTAAATTGCAGAAGAATCAGTAGTATGTATATTACACTACCTAATGGTTCGAAGGTGGCTGCAACTCATGTTGGGACCATAGAAGTCTCTCGAGCACTAACACTATTCAATGTTCTTCTGGTTCCTGAATTTACATTCAATTTGATTTCAATCAGTCAGCTTGCAAATGATTTGCCTGTCGCACTGACTTTCACTTCTCTTCATTATGAAATTCAGGACCTTATACACAGAAGAAGATTGGAATTGCTAAGAGACAAAATGGCCTTTACCTCCTGCAAAACAGACAACGATCGCCCCATCTTACAGCCTCCATAACAACCAACTACATTGAGCATGACATTGATGTTTGGTATTGTAGATTAGGACATATTCCTAGTTCTAAGCTACATGTTTTAAGACAATTTTGTCCTTCAATTTCTCTTATTTTGAGACATCCGTGTGATAGTTGTCATCATGCAAAATTTAAGAGATTATCTTTTCCATCAAGTTCTGATTCAGCTCATGCTTGTTTTGACTTGATTCATGTTGATGTCTGGGGTCCTTACTCCACTCCCTCTTTCGATGGATTCAATTACTTCTTAACCATAGTAGATGACCACTCTCGTGCTACTTGGGTGTATTTGTTAAGGACCAAAGCTGAAGTTAAGGCCAGTTTGGAAACTTTTTCTTACATAGTTGAAACACAGTTTACGTCCAAAATTAAATGAATCAGATCTGATCAAGGAATGGAATTTTTAATGTGTTCTTTCTATGCATCTAAAGGCATCATACATGAAACTTCTTGCACTTATACTCCCCAACAAAATGGGAGAGTTGAGAGAAAGTATCAACATATCTTAAATGTAGCTCGTGCAATTAAGTTTCAAGCTTTTCTTCCCATTAATTTTTGGAGTTTTTGCATACTTTATGCTGTTCATCTTATCAATCTTGCACCTTCCGCAAAGTTGTCAAATAAAACTCCATACGAGATTCTCTATAAAAAGGTTCCCTCTTTTTCTCATTTAAGGGTGTTTGGTTGTTTATGTTATGCAGCTCGACTGCCTAGACTTAATAAATTTGAATCAAGGGCAATGAGAGGTATCTTTTTAGGATATTTATCAGGAATTAAGGGTTATAGAATTTATGATTTGGATTCTCATAACATGTTTATTTCTAGAGATGTCGTGTTCTATGAAAACATATTTCCACTCCAAACAACTCTTCCCACAACACTCACTGAACCACCATCACCTTCCCTTCCTGATCAACATTATGGTTAGATGCCTAGCAGAGCTACACCGCTCTATTTTGATGAAGCTACATCACATATGCCACCCTTTCCTGGTCATAATCATGATCAGATGCCTAGCAAGGACACCCAACCTCTTTTTGATGAGTCCACTACCATAACACAGCCTCTTCCTAATTCAAACTTAGATCAGATGCCTAGTAAGGAAACGTCACCTCGCTTTGATGAGCCACCACTCAGAAGGTCCACCAGAAATAGACAACCTCCTCCATATCTCCGAGATTATGATCAGGCAGTTACAATCTCTCAGCAATTCCAATCTCCTCTGCAACAATCAAGTCAGTCCTGTATTAAACGATCACACTATCCAATTGCTGCAATGTTGACAGATGACCAGATAGGTCCTTCTCACAAAGCTTTTATATTAGCATTGGATGAGATGCATGAACCAAGTACTTTTAAAGAAGCTAATAAGTTGCAGTGTTGGAGAGAAGCTATGAAGAATGAACTTGATGCCCTTTATCAGAATTCAACATGGGAGATTGTGAATCTGCCTATCAATAAGAAATCAATAGGGTGTAAATGGGTTTATAAGATCAAGCGACACTCGAATAGCACCATAGAACGCTTCAAGGCACAGCTTATTGCAAAGGGTTATACACAAGCTCTTGGTGTTGATTACCTCGAGACTTTTTCTCCAATAGTAAAGCTGACTTCTATTCGACTGGTGCTTGTAATTGCAGCAAGTAGAAACTAGTATTTGGAGCAATTGGATATTAATAACACTTTCTTACATGGTGAATTACATGAAGAAGTGTATATGGATCTCCCACCTGGATTTTCTTCTGATGGCAATCAGGTTTGCAAACTAAACAAATCACTCTACGGCTTGAAACAAGCCAGTAGGCAATGGTTCGAGAAGCTCACCTCTTTACTCTTGCAATTTGGTTTTGTCCAAGCTAAGTCAGATCATTTGATGTTCTTGCTACAGAAGAGGACTTCAATCACTTGTTTGTTGGTGTATGTAGATGATGTTATTCTGGCAGGTGACAACATGGAAGATATCAAGCAGATCAAGGCCTTCCTTCATGATCAACTCAAGATCAAAGACCTTGGACAGTTGAAATTTTTCCTTGGCATCGAAGTGGCCCGCAATAAGGAAGGTATTCATCTGTGCGAAAGAAAATATGCTGTTGATCTATTGACAGATGCTGGATTTGCAAATTGTAAAGTTATGCACACACCTATGACTCATAATCTTCAGTTTAGTGAGGATTCCACTTCACCAGCAATTGACGATCCTACCAGCTACAGGCAGTTGATTGGGAAGTTGTTGTATTTAACACACACTGCCAGATATATGCTTCGCAGTTCATCAATTGAGTCAATTCCTATCCAAGCCTCTTGTTGAGCATAATAAAGCTATGCATCGTGTCTTACGGTACATTAAGAGGCATCTAGGACTTGGCCTTTTCTTTCTAGCTGCATCAACCTTGAAGTTAACAGGTTTCTGCGATGTAAGTTGGGGTTGTTGCAGTGATACGCAAAGATCCACAATAGGGTATTGTGTGTTTTTGGGCAGTTCACTGATCTGTTGGAAGTCAAAGAAGCAACCAACTGTGTCACGAAGCTCATTTGAAGCTGAATATTGAGCCATTGCATCCTTGAGTTGTGAGATTCAGTGGCTTACGTATGTTTTAGATGATTTGAAGATTGATCATTAATTGTCAGCTTCTATATTCTATGATAAAAAATCGGCAATCCACATAGCCGAGAATCCAGTGCACCATGAGCGCACCAAGCATATCGAGATTGACTGTCACTTGGTTCGAGAGAAGGTAACGCAATGCTTGGTGAAATTGTTTTACGTCCCAGCGCAACTCCAAGTTGCAGATATACTGGCCAAATCGTTAGCTCCTGACTATTCTATGATTTCGTCTCCAAGCTTGGACTGATCAGTATCTCCAATCCAGCTTGTGGGGGGCTATTGCGGATGATCAACCTTGCTGAGCTCCCTCAGCCTGAGAAAGAAGAGGAACGTCTTCTTTATCTATAAGAAATGAAGGAGGGAAGAAGAAATTTAAACCTGAATGGGCCCGTTCCAATTAAACTTGTTAATGCTTTCTGGGCTCGATATGTTAGAACAGAAGCATGCCCATCCAAGCCCACACAATGAGCTGCTGATGCTAGGAGAAGGGAGAAAGAACACGCAGGCATAATGACGACATCCTAGGGAATAATTAAGCAATTATTGTCAGCACATGATCCAAGGACGATTCCCCTGCCACGTCAGCATAGGATACTACTCCATCCTTATCCAAAGAGCATCTTTTAACAACCTAGATTTGGTAGATTCGTTTTGGTAGATTTGTTTTTATTCTTTCATTGCTCTGCATAAATAGGAGCCAGCTCATACAGTTTATTCATTGAATGGAAAATAGAAAGTTTCCACATTTGGTGTCGTGCTCTTCCTAGAATAGCTCTGCCTTAGTTTCTTTACATTATAGCAGCAATGACAAAGGTTTGTCCTTATACCTCACACCCCACCATCTTAGAGCGTAAGGCATTGCTGTTAGGCATTGAAGCTGCGGTCACAATGGGCCGTCAGAGGATTATCATCGAATTGGATTGTCTTTTGGTGATTAATGAGGTGAACCAATGTAGCGGGAACAACAGCGATATCTCCCTTATTGTCTGCAAATGTTTACATCTTGCAGGTCACGTCTGTGAGGTAAAATGTTTCCACGTTCGGAGAGACGGAAACAGGGCAGCCCACAATCTCGTCAAACGACATGGCAATTTCGATGGTGAATCTGAATTTTTTTCCGTCCCACCTGAGGAAATTATTGAGGCTATAACCTGTGATGCCGGCCATCTTGAGTTTACTTAGGCTGATCATCTTTTGAGTATGTGGTTTATTGGTTTTCTTCTTTTAGACTAAGGGAGGCGATATGGATTCTTTGTGCTGTGGGATTGGGTGTATTGGGGCAATCTATAGTGTTCATAGACTTGCAGTGTCATCGATCTTAGCGAATTCCATCCCCTTTGCACTCTCTTCCTATTCTGGGTTTTTTTCAATTCGGGGTAGGTTTTTCTAGATAAGTTTTTAATGAGGCCGGCGGCTGCAAGGAAACACTACAGATTGGAGGGTATTTCGTTTAGGTGGTCATAGGTTTGTCGGGTCTCCTTGGTTGTCTATGTTGTTGGGCTGAATGCTCAGTTGTTGTTTATGTACGTTTGTTATGCAGCAATTAATGAAATTATTCACTTCCCCACAAAAAAAAATGGACCATCCGTTCAAGACCAAAATTCTTTTGAAAAAATTGCTAAATACTAAGAATTTGGATAGTAGTTGGTGCAATTACTACATGGAACCAAGATTAACACCACAGAAACAACTAGAAATGATCAGCCTTTTGGTCCGATCTTTTGGTCCAGTACTTTTCGATCCGGTCCACACGCTTATCAAAATTATCTTCT
Organism: Hypericum perforatum; assembly: GCA_012979155.1. NCBI lineage: Eukaryota > Viridiplantae > Streptophyta > Magnoliopsida > Malpighiales > Hypericaceae > Hypericum > Hypericum perforatum. Next base: position 111,448 of record SOPF01026867.1, read on the forward strand.
ATGTCGTACAAACATCCACAAAATAAAATTAGTTTAGGACGAGATGTCAATTATGATGTGTTAATCCAAATATAATTAAAAAATTATTTAGGTCAAATTCGAAGTCCGAAATTAAAAAAACTAAAAAACTTAACTAAAAAGACATGACATTCACCAACCTTCGGACATGTTTTCTATTATCTAATTAGCTCTATGCTTCACAATACTGAATTTTTTCTCTCTTGAACTTTCTTGTCTTAAACTAATGGTACTTGCTATAGTATGCAAGAATCAACTTTTTGTTTCAACTATTAGAACTCCCAACATGTGAATTCTATTGTTGGCCTTTAGTGAGAAATTCATTTATGGTCTTACGAACAACTTTGTACGCCCAACGTCAAACATACCCGATACTTTTGATGTGCACATCCATTTAAACAATCATAATAGACCCATATAATAATATTTTTCATGTATTTGTGAATCCCAACTCTACTCAAATTATTTATGTTGAGTCTTTACTCTCTCATATTGTTATGACCTGCATACAAGGTCTATGAGTGGTGCTATATCATGTCAAACTTAATAATAAATCATAAATTAGCAATCCTCAAACATAATATATCTTTCTCATTCTGAAAATTGCCAAACTTATCGTAGAAACATTATTTTTTCAAATAAACATATTTATAATTTCTCAAAACCTAAAACAGATAATTCAAAAGTTGAGTACACTCCTTGAACATCATATCAATAACTCATCCATTCCAATGTTACCTATACATTACATATTTACAATAATTTAAGGTCATATGTAAAAAAGCCAAAAAATATGTACAATGGAGTAACTTAGATTACAAAAGACAAATACCATTTGGAGACCTTTAAATGTAGCCCAAGATGAAAGACAATGGGCTAACTTAGATAAAAAAAATTCTCTTCCAAACACAAACCACCACTCAAATCTCTTTACATGTGACTTTAGTTAAGGATACATATTTTGAAATATTTAGTAAGTAGAATATTGTAAGTAATATATATTTAATGTCATTTATCCCCAATAATACTAACACAAATTAAGATCATAAAATATACATTCGTTAAAAATGGTCATCAAAGTAACCACATAACAAACATAACCATAAATTCACATAAACTTTCACAAATACATAATCTAAATTGGATGAACTTCAGATAGACGTAGATAGTATCACTCTCACATCAAGATAAGGATACTATATCTTAAAGGCACCATCATAGACAAACTCTATCAGACAAATAGATATTATCATATACAAATCTAATATATCCTCAATATATGTGCATATATGCTAACATCTCTGATTGTCATGAGTATACCTCATCATTCGCCATCTCATAAATGACATTCCAAACATTCTCAATACATATTTCTTGCGTATCTAAATGCATACCAAAATAACCTCATATTATAAATTGGACAAATCACATCCAATAAATAAATAATCCAAAATAACTTCACGGATCATATTGACAAAATCCAAACATCATCAAGATACATACAAACACATGCCATGCTTATCACTATCCAGCAATCTGCGTGTTCGAATAAATAAATGCATACCAAAAAAACCTCATATTATAAATTGGACAAATCAGCTCCAATAAATAAATAATCCAAAATAACTTCCCGGCCCATATAGACAAAATCCAAACATCATCAAGATATGTACAAACACATGAACATTGCCATGTATTCTTAGCCATTCTTTGAATCATCTGTTTGGTTTTAACAAGTGTATTTTCCACGGCGTCATCTCTACTAGTAGCATTAAGCATACTCCTTTATGATGGGAGGAGTCCTTCATACAAAATATTGTATTATGATACTGTGACCAACTACAACACATCTATTGATATCTCTCCCAATATTTATTACAATGTTTCGCCAGAGTACTAGATTATGTCACTAATCTCCTTCCTTTTAGATATCACTATTGAAGCCTGAAAGTCTTTATCCAACAAAAATATGCCATTCCAAACATAAAAATATATCATTTAGGCAGCACAGAGACTTGGACAATTACATTTTTGTCCTTGTCTGTATAATACAGACCACACGCAACCTATACTCAATCCTGTCCCACAAACAAACATAGGAGTCGGATTTGAGTCATAAATGTCCAACCAATCCTGACGATGACACATAGGCCTCGATATAGAACTTGAGGTTTGATATAATCCTCGACTTAGGCAACTGTCTCCACCTACAGTAAGGTTGCTTATAGCCAGAAGACTACCTTGTTAAAAATCACAATCAAAATACAATCCATCACATTGTTAGAGCTCAGAAATGCCAATAAAATTGTCTTCTTCAGCATTTTCCATCTTCTTCAGGAATGCCAATAAACTTCCTATATGTAAGATTTTTTTTATGAAGTTATTCAGATGCAATACTCACCACTACAAATCAACCATATTGTTTCAAGAATGGCCAATATGCACCTTTGCCAATCTTTTCTCTTCCCTGCTATGTTCGTCATCTTCGGTTTTTTTTTGTTGCTACCAACTGCAAATGCAAGTTGCAACAGTGAGACAAACATGCAAGCGCTACTCGAATTCAAGTCCCAAAATACAGACAACCCACTGAGTCTCGAAAGCAATTCACTGAGCAGGGATATCCCATCTAACCATTCCAATTACTCGTTCCTTGTATATTTAGGACTCCGCGGTAACAAACTAGTTGGAAAATTATTCTCAACTAGAGTTCAATCAGAATACCAATCAATTATAAACTGAAATCTCACATGTTAGAATCTCCATATCCACCTAAAACCTTAAGCTAATGGATATGGGACTTTTCAACAATTATAAACTTGTCCACCACTCTTGCACTAAGCAGTGTGAGATGCTCAACACGCCCACTCAATCGAGACTCATCAGACCAAAAAATGCACGAGCTTTGATTTGCCAACATGCAAGCACAACAATGGTCACGATATCAACCCACTTTGATACCATGTTAGAATACTCATATTTGATCCAAAATCTTAAGACAATGGGTATGTGAGTTCAATAAACTGCATACCACAACACGAGGCTTTTCACGAATAAAGTAACTTAAGACACATTAGAAACCCAAATTCCATCAATCGAAACATAAACACACTCGTTCCAACTAAATTAGTCCAAACCCACTAAATATTTCACTCTACCAAAGCCAAATAACCCTCAATTGCGATGACTCACATCACAATTTCACCCAAAGTTTCCATCTTTAACATCTAAACACCAAAAAAGGCTAAAAATAATAGGACCCAGAAAGGAAAAGACCTCACCTTCTCCACTCTCTAAGGGCGAAACCTTCTTCGGCCATCTCAGATGGAGGAGGCACGACAAGGCCATTCCCGTTCTCAAGCTCTCTATAGATCGAAGGGAATTGCTCGTATCCGTCATCTTCGTTGTCAAAGGGATGTTGTGAGGATGTTTTTGATCATCGCAGATCATCAAAAATTGTTGGAGGTTCGACATGGGAGAGAGGTGAATCATCGAAGAAATCAGCTGAGAATGGAGATCAAGAAGAAGGTCGTTATGATCGTTAAAAGGCGTTACTAGCCGTTGAAGGCTATAACGGCAAAGGAGAACGTAGGCGAGTGGGAGAGGTTTCCCAGGAGCCTCGTGTCCGCTTCTGATTTGTTTCATGTTTATGTATTATTATTTAGTTATGTGGTTTTGGATTATTTCAATTACGTCCCTGTATTAGTTCAATTAAGTATGTTTATTTCAGGAAAAACTTCTAGTTAAATCCTGGCGGTTATGTTAAGATGTATTTAATATTGTCTAAATTGTTCTTGTGGATTATGTTGAATAAATATTGTATGGTTATGTTAACTAAGTCTCTCCAATCTTGATTTCTTCTCAACTTCCAACCTTAATTTCTCTTGGACAATTCGACGGATCTTTGTAAGTGTTCTTGTAAGGATTCAGAATTGTATTTGTTACTTTAATTATCTGAGACACATCTTCCATGCTTCATTTGGTATCAGAGCCGAAATTCTTCGAAGATAGAGATGAGAAACGAAGAAGCCATCGAGATGATGCAAAAAATGCAACAAACTTTGGAATCAAAGATTGATCAAGTTTGTGCTGAGATGAGAATTAAACATGAAGCTTTTGAGGCGTCTGTAGGAGGGTTGTCTGTGCAGAATCAAAATTTGGCTAGACAAGTGGAAGGATCTTGTGAACGCACAAAAGATAAGGCTGTAGAAGGTACAGCATATTCTTCTCGTATTAGTGAAACAGGGGAAAGAGAAGTTTTTAATACGAGGAAGACATTAAAGATTGAATTTCCCAAATTTGAGGGCATTGATGTGTGTGATTGGCTGACTAAATATGAACACTATTTTGACATTGAGAAGATTGATTCATCTCTTAAAATGAAAGTGGTTCACATTTATTTGGATGGAGGTTCTTTGAAATGGTATCGTAATTTCTTGAAGAAGAGAAACAATGATATTGTGCTTACTTGGGAGGAGTTTAAGCCTGCAGTTGAGTTGTGTTTTGCTGAGAATAAATATGCTAATCCAATGAAAATACTTTTGAGTTATAAACAGAAGAGTGGGGTGATGGAATACCATATTGATTTCGAAGATAAATTGATGAGATTGGACTTACCAGAAGAGCAAGTTATTCCAATCTTCATGCAGGGTTTGAAACCAGAAATTGCTTTAGCAATTGAAATGTTTTTTTCAACCACGTTAGAACAGGCTTTCCAATTAGCTCAGTTGGAAGAGAACAAGCTCAGTTATCATACCAGGAAGACAAGGGAATTTACAAAAATTCCTATGTACCAATCTCCATTGCTACCTACTCTAGGTTCCAGTGCTGCAAATTTAAATCAGAAGAAGGGATTGTTGAATAAACTTACTAAGGCTGAAATGGAAGAGAGGAGAACCAAAGGTCTATATTTTTACTGTCCTGAAAAGTTTATTCCAGGTCATCGATGCAGTCAGAAGGGAAAAGCTTTCTTGATTGAAGGGTTTAATGATGAAGACGAAGGTGATATGGTTATGCACAAAGAGGAGATACTTCGTGTTGAAGAAGAAGATTCCAGAGTGGAACCAATTTTATCTACTCATGCCATGCTTGGACGAACCCTGCAGAGTTATCGAACCATGAAAGTTACTGGACAGGCTTATGGTCAATCTGTGTTTATTTTGATTGACTCAGGAAGTACTCATAATTTCTTAGATAGTCGTGTTCCGAAGAGATTGGGCTGTACTATAGATGATTATAAGATTATGAAGGTCAAAGTTGCTGATGGTGGAGAAGCTCTGTGTTCTCAAATTTGCAAAGGTTTCACTTGGACTTTGCAAGGGAAGACCTTTGTTACTGATATTTTATTGCTAGACTTGGGAAGTTATGACATGGTATTGGGAGTACAGTGGCTTGAGACTTTAGGAAAGATCCAATGGAACTTCAAAGAGTTGCAAATGGAGTTTAATATTGATGGAGATAAGGTTGAATTAAAGGGCACTAAACGAAGCAGTTTACAAGAGAATTCTACTATACAAATGTGTAAGTTGTTGTCTACAAAGAGGGAATCTGAAGTGGAATTTTGCAACTTGACTTTAGTTAAGTTCTTTCGAGATGTGTTTGAGTTAGAAGAGGAAGAGTTTGAGGGTATTCAGATAACAGAATTGGAACAATCACAGATGGAAGAATTATTATCTTGGTATCCTGATGTCTTCCAAGAACCAACTACTTTGCCTCCTATGAGATCATAAGTGCATAGTATTCCATTGCAAGAGGGAAGTAATCCAGTTAATCTTCGAGCTTATAGGCATTCTAGTGCGTATAAGGATGCAGTTGAGCAAATGGTGAAAGATATGCTTCAAGCTGGAATCATTCAGCATAGTCATAGCAGTTTTGCTTCTCGTGTAGTTTTGGTGAAGAAAAAAGATGGAACTTGGAGATTTTGTGTTGATTATAGAGCTTTGAATGTGATTACTGTCAAGGACAAGTATCTTATTCCAGTAATTGAAGAATTGCTTGATGAATTGGGTAAAGCTGAATGGTTCTCAAAGATTGACCTCAGGTCTGGCTATCATCAAATTCGGATGGATCCTTTGATGTTCATAAGACAGCATTCAGAACTCATGATGGCTTGTATGAGTTCCTTGTCATGCCTTTTAGCTTGTCTAATGCACCAGCTACATTTCAAGGGGTTATGAATGATGTTTTTCGACCATATTTACGCAAGTTTATATTGGTTTTCTTCGATGATATTCTGATATATAGTACAAATTTCCAGCAGCATTTGGAACATGTGGAACTAGCTTTAAAGGCTTTGAGAGAGAACCTTATGTATGCTAAGCTTAGCAAGTGCGTATTTGGTTCTACTTATGTGGAATATCTTGGCCATGTCATTAGTGCTGGTGGTGTAACAACTGATCCGAAGAAGGTCGAATGTATGCAACAATATCCTCGACCAAAAACTTTAAAACAACTTCGCAGGTTTCTAGGTTTATGTGGTTATTACAGGAGATTTGTTAGAGATTATGGATTAATTAGTAAGCCTCTTACCTCTCTTTTAAAGAAAGATTCGTTCAAGTGGTCTCCTACTACAGAAGAAGCATTTCAACACTTGAAGACAACTATGTTGTGTGCTCCAGCTCTGGCTTTACCAGACTTCAGGAAGGTGTTTGTAGTTGAATCCAATGCTTCAAAGGGAGGAGTTGGTGCTGTGTTGATGCAAGATAATCATCCAATTGCTTATTTCAGCAAAGCAATGGGTTCAAAGTTCTTGGCACTCTCAGTTTACGAAAAGGAATTAAAGGCATTGGTGATGGCAGTGACCAAGTGGCATCATTACTTGGCTCATAAACCTTTTGTTATTAAGACTGATCATAAAAGTCTTAAGTATCTATTAATGTAGAATGTTCACTGTCAGTCAATGCTCTTTGTTGGCTAAGTTAATGAGTTTTCCAAATTCATTATAAGAAGGGCATTGATAATTCGGCTGCAGATGCTTTGTCTCGCTTACCTTTGCAGAATGAGTTTCCAACTCAAGACTGGCAGATTGACATTTCTAAATTCTTGGAGGATCCTGAATTCTCTAATTTATGTGTCTTGAATGCAGATGAATTGATGGATGCAATTAAGGCCAGTTATTCCAAGTGTCCACGATTTATGGAACTGATTACACAATTGCAGCAAGTTGATGATCACACAGGCATTATACAATATCATGAAGGTCAACTTCTTCGTAAAGGAAGATTTATGGTGGGTCTTGATCCACAGTTATGCAAGAGATTGATGGCTTTATATCATGAATCATCTCTGGGTGGTCATTCAGGTGTCCAAGCAACCTATAAAAAGCTACAGACTGTTTTATATTGGAAGGGCATGGAGAGAGATGTTCGTTGCTTTGTTCGTGCTTGTTTGATTTGTCAGCAATGCAAATATGACTCCTCTGCTTCTCCTGGGTTGCTACAACCTATACCAATCCCTGATGCTATGTGGAAATGTATATCGATGGATTTCATAGAAGGTCTCCCTTTATCTCGTGGCAACTCTACGCTCTTAGTTGTGGTCGATAGGTTGAGCAAATATAGTCATTTCTTGCCTCTTCATCATCTATTTACTATAGAGATGGTTGCCCAACTCTTTCTCGATAATATTTTCAAGCTTCATGGACTTCCAGAGGTCATTATTTTGGATAAGGATCCAATTTTTTTGAGCAATTTTTGGCAAGAGTTGTTTAAATTACAGGGTATAGATTTAAAGATGTCCACAGCATACCATCCACAAACTGATGGTCAAAATGAAATTGTCAACAAAGGATTGGAAACTTATCTTCGTTGCATGACTCATGATAATCCATCTGATTGGAGTAACTGGTTATCTTTGGTTGAGTTTTGGTACAATTCTACTTTTCACACCTCAGCTGGTATCACTCCATTTGAAGCTTTATATGGTCAGCCTCCTCCCATTGACTTACCTTATTTTGCGGGTGATTCAAAAATTGAAGCTGTGGATAGATCATTGGTTGCTCGAGAGAAGAATTTAAAGCTGCTCAAATATCATCTTGAACGTGCTCAAAATTGCATGAAACAATAAGCGGACAAGGGTCGTTCAGACAGGGTGTTTTCCATTGGTGATCTTGTCTGGTTAAAGCTGCAACCGTATAGACAGCATTCACTGAAGAGGAGATTTAATCAAAAGCTTGCTCCATGCTACTATGGTCCTTACCGCATCATTGACAATAAAGGAGTTGTTGCTTATACTTTGGATCTTCCTTCGACAGCAAATATTCATCCAACCTTCCATGTTTCTCAATTGAAGAAGTTTGTTGGAGTTGAACCAGTGACCAAATTGGATATTCCTGATCATCTTATGCCTCCATGCGAACCAGAATTCATTCTTGATTGAAGGATGGTAAAGCGTAAGAATCAAGCTGCAGGTCAAGTATTAGTCAAGTGGTATGGTGCTCCTGCATCAGAGGCGACCTGGGAAATTTATAGTGACCTCAAATCTCAATTTCCATTGAATTCTTTGTGGACAAGGAACTTAAGCGGGAGGGAATGTTGTGAGGATGTTTCTGATCATCGCAGATCATCAGAAATTGTTGGAGGTTCGACATGGGAGAGAGGTGAATCATCGAAGAAATGAGCTGAGAATGGAGATCAAGAAGAAGGTCGTTATGACCGTTAAAAGGCGTTACTAGCCGTTGAAGGCTGTAACGGCAAAGGAGAACGTGGGCGAGTGGGAGAGGTTTCCCGGGAGCCTCGTTTCCGCTTCTGATTTGTTCCGTGTTTATGTATTATTGTTTAGTTATGTGGTTTTTGGATTATTTCAATTACGTCCCTGTATTAGTTCAATTAAGTATGTTTATTTCAGGAAAAACTTATAGTTAAATCCTGGCAGTTATGTTAAGATGTATTTAATATTGTCTGAATTGTTCTTGTGGATTATGTTGAATAAATATTGTATGGTTATGTTAACCAAGTCTCTCCAATCTTGATTTCTTCTCAATTTCTAACCTTAATTTCTCTTGGACAATTCGACGGATCTTTGTAAGTGTTCTTGTAAGGATTCGGAATTGTATTTGTTACTTTAATTATCTGAGACACATCTTCCACGCTTCAAGGGATGGGTCGACTCGGCCTGTGGGGCCACTGAGTCGTCAAACGAGTAATCGAAAGTAGACATCTTGGGATTTCGCTTTCTTCAAATAATTATTTTCCGTTTTGTCGAGGAAACCGAAAAAATGCCACGTCTGTGGGCTTGTGGTTTAGGCCCGTCATAGTTTTTGGGCCCATGGCTTCGATTTTTATTCATTGATGAGCCCATCGGATTGTGTAGCACGAGATTAGCTCGCAATTGATTTTTTGTCGGAATCCTTTTTTATTCGGAGCCACAATTGTTTTAAAATTTGATAGAGAATTTAGATCATTAGATCGATTTTTCTATCAAATAACATTTGAGATTACTAAAATAATCCTCACTCACTTTAAGCATTGAAAATTATTAAAATTTGATAAAGAAATTATTTTATCATTTCTGTAAGACGACATAATTAGATGAAAAAACCTCATAAGAATCTATAGTGATATAATGTATTTACAGATCTAGTTTTTAGTTAATTAAACTATGAATTTTGAGAAGTCAAATATATTAGATCATTAGATCAATTTTTCTCTCAAGTAACCCTTGAGATTACTAAAATAATCCTCACTCACTTTAAGCATTGAAAATTATTAATTTATTAACATCCACTCTGCAATAAGAAAACCAAAAACACTGCACAAACAACTTAAAGTCTATCTCGTCCATATCAACTAACATAATATCCAGTGAAGTTGATCAATTTGTGAAGAATTGTAATGCATTGATCCAAGAACTACCGGGATCAATTTGATATTTTTCCATTACACAAGAGGAGTATTGTGCAAGCACGCATAACCAGAATAGACCAAAGTGAAGTTTGCCACCCAGAAGCTACGAGAGTGTGACACTTGACACTTACGAATTAGATATAAAATATAATCACTAGACAGTTACTGGATAATAATAGTTTCACATATTTCTAAACAGATTTTTGGCGGTTATTATCTAATTGTTCTATTAGCATCTTTTTAATTTTTCCGCCATTAAATCTCCACGACTTTCTTCTTGTAGCTCTCGTCTTCTCGATTTGTTACACGATGGATTAATCGTTATTTGTTTCTCATTACATATATATAATTGAATATAATGTAATTATAATCATTGCGATTTATATTTGTTTCTTAAGTATTTGTATTTTAATTTTATACGACCACCATTGCTACATCCACGTAGTTGCAGTACCACCCATAGTGGTACTTGGATCGGTTGGAGGAGACCTCGATTGTGCGTGGTGGTTCGGCGAGGCAGGCTGCTCGGCCGCTGAAGACGTCGAGGTTGCTTCGCTCGAAGTAGTTGATGACCAGAGAGAGGTAGGAGGTGGAGCGTGGAGAGAGAGAGAGAGAGAGCGAGGATAAGGAGGAGAAACAGGTAAGAGAAGGATGATTTTCAAAAAATAAAATAAAAACTATTGTTTTGAGTGTTTTTAACCCTAGTGACCATACAAGACTAACTCACTATAGATCTGTCACCATAAATAGATATAACAACATAGGTTAGTGACCTTAGATAAAAAAAATTATTAGAAGTTAGTGACCTTGGATGTCTTTTTACTTTAAGTTTGGTAGTTATTAAGGGTTAAAATGTGGGCCCCGACATGTGATAACTAATACAAGTTTAGTTTGGGGATCATCAAATTGTTGTTCCATTTCTCTTATGCGTAGGAGCTTCTCCAGTATATAACTCGGTCTGTTTTGCTGTATGATTTTCGGTCGAATCTATCGGTATTTGAACACTTACTCCGCTCTAATTTAGTATGTGCTGTGGATCGAAGTCTCAAAAAGAGTCAAGATGTTTATGATCCCGAAATGTCACTTATTTTCAGCCATCCAGATGTGTAAAAGACACAGCAACTTGAAGAACAATGCATACTTTTATTGATCATAATCTGAGGGTTATGTACATGTATGGATTACAAGGTCTTAGAACTTCTAAAGTCTTGGAACTGATTAAGACACCAATTCGACTACTTTTACTGGATAGTTTTCAACTTGATGACAGCTAATTATCTATCTAATTACAACCAATAATACTTGAGTACGATCTAGTCAACTAACCAAATGTATGGAGATAAGTGTAGACCCGCGATTGGATCATGATCCATGATCACGAAGACTATTCTGCAGTCATTCTGCAGAACTTGTGGAATTTGAGAGGATGACTAGTTGTTGAGATTATGATAACTTAATTACAGCTCCTTGAAGTGCGAAGATGACGGCGAATGTTGATCATTAACTCTGATCGTCATTCCACCTAAGTTAAGCCGTTACTATGAAGAAGCAAAAGCGTCATTTTCTCTTGGAACAGACAAGGCGCAAAGTTTCAAACTAAAAAATCTATTCACTTATTACTTTAATATTATGTACTAAATAATATGATCCTAACATGAACATGTAAATTCCGTGACCAAGAGAGTTAAATAATTGTATCTCTATTCGAGTAAACTTGGAGAGTCCATCTCAGCAACCGGTAGACCCCAGGCAGTTAATTTTTTTGGCCTCTGGTCTGTGTTCTTCTATGCCCAGGGAGATGGGCCTTGCTGTGGACTGTTCTCCTGGGCTTCAGGAGATGGACAACTTGCTGGCTTCCCTTGTTCGCTTGGGAAAGAGTTCAAAAAATCCGTTGTCGGCTGCAGATCAAGGTTTTAAAAAACGGGCCGGAGGTCGAACCGGATTTTGGTCCGACCTCCGGCCCGGCCGGCTCGGCCGGCCCAGTAGCCGGTCGGACCGGTATTTTTTTCCCTTTTATTTTTTTTAATATTTTGAAATATATCTATGTATATAAGTAAATAATTTATATAATAAGCTAATAATAACCTAATATATTAAAAACTAACATCTAAAAATACCAATTTTAAAAAATATAGCAAATAAAGTATTCAAATTAATGGATAATTTTGAATCAAATATAAAAATATATAAAAAATTAGGATTTTCTGGTCGAACCGCCCGGTTCGACCGGATTTTTGAAGCAAAACGCCCGGCCAGCCCAGATTTTGGGCGGTTCGACCGGTGGACGTTTTTTTGCATAAACCCGGAACGGGTTTGGGTCCGTTTGGCGGTCTGACCGGCCCGACCGCCGGTCGGACCGCGTTTTTTAAAACCCTGCTGCAGATAAAATTAAAGGGCCCATGGTGGGCCTTGATGAGGAGTCTGGGCTTTTGAAAAACCCGACATAAACTGTTCCTCAAGCCCTTTTCCTCTGACCGTTGTGGATCGACTTAACAGTTAACATAGGGAGCGCTAATTCTACCAGATGATATGTTCAGAACGAGATTGAATTGGGTGTCAAGGATTAAAACTCTTCCTATATAGGGACTACGATTTGGGCCATTAGATCGGAATATATTCTTAAATATACTGATCTAATGGCTATTAATTACCAAGGGCATTTAAGACTTTTGCTCAAAACTAATAAATCTTAATAATTAATGTTTCCTACTTTTTAGGTAGTAGTTCCTACTTTTTAAGTAATGATTGCTATTTTTTAGGGATTCTTAAATTTTGAACCAGCAATTAATTAGCAAAAGAAGATTTGAACAAAAACTGTTCACATTCCCCGGCCTCGTCGGTCTCGTGAAACCAGCAATGCAACAAAAAAAACCAGTAATTCAATCTCTTAAACCAGCAATGCAACCTCTCAAACTAGCATTGCAACCAATGAAACCAGCAAAACAACCAAACAAACTAGCAATGCAACCAACTGAACTAGCAATGCAACCAAATAAACCACCAATGCAACCAATTGAACCAGCAATGCAACCAAATAAACCACCAATGTAACAAAGCAAACCAGTAATACAACTGAACAAACTATTAATGCAACCAAAAAAACTAGTAATTCAATCCATTAAACCAGCAATGCAACCTCTCAAACCAGCATTGGAACCAATGAAACCAGCAATACAACCAACAAACCACCAATGTAATGCAACCCTCAAACCAACATTAGAACCAATGAAACCAGTAATACAACCAAACAAACCAGCAATTCAACCAACATAACAAGCAATGCAACCAAATAACCACCAATGCAACAAAGCAAACCAGTAATACAATTGAACAAACCATTATTGCAACCAAAAAAATTAGTAATTCAATCCCTTAAACCAGCAATGCAACCCCTCAAACCAGTATTAGAACCAATAAAACTAGCAATACAACCAAACAAACTAGCAATGCAACCAAATAAACCAGCAATACAACCAACCGAACCAACAATGCAACCAAATAAACCAGCAATGCAAATCAACTAAACCAGTAATGCACGATGGTGACTTTTCATCTTCCAACTGGATAATGGAATTGGAAGATGGACGGTTTGTTTTAGGGTTAATTAGAGAGAGATAATTATGGCATAAAAATAGGTGGTGACTTTTCATCTTCCAAAATTAGTGGGCGGTTAGTAAAGGATAATTAATGGAGAGAGAAACATAAATGGGGAATTTACAATATAGTCTCCTCCCTATATAGGGAGAGTTTTAATCCTTGGCACCCAATCCAATCTCGTTCAGAACATGTCACCCTCCCAGATCAGCCGTATGCACATTAAATCCTCTATTCCTTCCTCGGATCCGGTGGGGAGGGGGAAGAGAAAAGGACACGAGCTCGTCCGTCCTGAGGTAAAATTTTTGAAGTCATGCGGTCCCTGTACTTCTTTTCTGTCGATGAATTCCAATCCTAAAGTGGAGAGGCTGAACAATATGCCAGATCAGCATTTGGGGGGAGTCTACACTGGAGCCATTCAAGGACTTCCACAGTTCCATGTGAGTTCTTTTCTTCCCTCGGAAGGAAGGTTATTGAGACATTTCAAAAAGACTGGACGAGGCCGTGGACATCAGCAGCTGATCGAACCTGTCATTTCCTCCGATGCCAAGATTGATGAGGTTGAAGTGGTGGACCTAGATTCTAGAACTCTGGGGGCGGAGTCAGGTATTCACTATTCTAATTTCCTCCAATTACCTGATTTCGTGATGTCTAGAGATGGTTTTTGTATGCCCGTTGCTTGCTGACTTTCTTTCGGAGGTAACTTCCGGTAATACTCTCCGTCCCAACCCCGAGTGATAGTTGAGCTATCCCACGAATTGCCATGATTTATATAGTATGGAATTGTCAGTCCTCGACAATTCGTCTCTTAAAAGGCCTAATCAAAACTCACTCTCCCTCCTTAGTCTTCCTTCTTGAAACGAAACAGCTGTCTAACAAAGTCGATAGGTTACGTAAAAATTGTCATTTCTATTCGGGATTCAATGTGGATCCTATTGTGAGATCGGGAGGTCTCTGGTGGTGGAATGATTGTTTGAATATTGAGATTTTAAGCTGCTCTAAGAACTTTATTGTTACCCGCTATCGTGCATGATTGTCATTCTGATAAGTCTTAGTTTCTAAATTTGTTTATGGGGAACCTGAATCTTCCCTTAAAAGGAATTTGTGGAACAATCAACCTCTTCCTAGGAGTGCTTGTTCTGATGCTTGGATTTGTGTTGGTGATTTTAATCTGATTACCTCTGCTTCGGAGAAAAAGGGTGGTAATGTCCCTGAGCCCGGATACCTTTCCTTCCTTAATAATTTCATCCATAATAATTTCATCAATGAGGGTGAGTTATTGGATCTAGGCTTTACAGGAAATATGTTTACTTGGTCAAACCTCCAACATGGTTCGGCCAATGTTCTCTAACGACTTGACCGTGCCCTTGTGAATGTTAATTGACATAACCTGTTTCCTAAGACCTTAGTTATGCATGAGGCTATTAATGGTTCTGATCATTGTCTTTGAATCATTCATACTACCTTTAAAGAGGTGAGACAATGCATGTTCCGGTTTGAGGAATTCTGGCTTAAACAAGAGGGTTGTTATGAGATAGTGGATCCCTCCTGGAATTTATTGTCTTTGGCAGCCTGGACGAGGTGTTTCAAGATAAATTTAATTTGTGCACCAAAAACCTCTCTTCTTGGAGTCAAAATCGAAACCACATTAGACACAAACAACTCCTTGTCTGTGAGCAACTAAGGTCTATCCAGTGTGACAACCATGCATTTTATTGCAAATCTCTTGAAGTCACCCTGAAAAAGAACTGGATACCCTTCTTGAAAAAGAGGAAATATATTGGACTCAACAATCTAATATCAACTGGCTCAAATGGGAGGACCAAATACTTCTTTTTTTCATACTTCTGCTTCGATCAGATACGAGAAAAACCAAATTGTCAAACTAAAAGATGATTGTGGTAATTGGGTTGACAAGCCGAAAGATCTTGTTGCTCTTATTTTTAACCACTTCCAAGATTTGTATAGGACCTCTACCTGTATAGATTCCTCCTCGGTCATTGACTGTATCCCCCCTTAGTCGCCCCCAATCAGGGCACCGTGAAGCTTAACATGGATGCCTCGTGGAAGGGCGACATTCTAGAAATGAGTTTATCAGTCATCATTCAAGATTCTCAAGGTCTTATTATCGGAGGTCAGACACACCTTTTGACAGCATCCTCACCTCTACATGAGGAGTTGCTAGCCATCACTAAAGCCATCTCCTTGGTGATTTTGGAATTTGATCATACTACAATGATCATTAAAGCTGATTGTTTGTACTCTACCTATATAGATTCCTCCTTGGTAATTGACTGTATCCCCCCCTTGGTCGCCCCCCAAACGAGGTCACCGTCAAGCTTAACGTGGGTGCCTCTTGAAGGACGACATTCTAGAAACAAGTTTATTGGTCATCGTTCGATATTCTCAAGGCCTTATTATCAAAGGTCAAACACACCTTTTGACGGCATCATCACCTCTACACGAGGAGAGTTGCTAGCCATCGCTAAAGCCATCTCCTTGGTGATTTTGGAATTTGATCATACTACAATGATCATTGAAGCTGATTGTTTTCTCGCTGCTACTTTTGTCAACGATCCTCTAACGTCTATTGATTGGGACGTTGAGCTTATTGTAATAGGGATTAAACGGAATTTAGCCATATTATCTTTTTGCTCAGTTTTTTTCATTTCTAGGACTAAAAACATGGTTGCAGACAGGGGCGTAGCCAGAAAGTTTAACGAGTGGGGTCAATATTTAATTGCTATTTTTTGTTAGATTAATTTTTTTTATGGGATAAATTTCTAATTTTAATGAGGACATACATTAAAAATACAACAAATTATTAAGTAAATTTTTTTTTAAGTGGGGGCAATTGCCCCCACTCTTTTCCACATGGCTACCTTCCTGGTTGCAGATTGAGTTTCTCGTAAACCCCGTCTTAATGTACTCTTACTGAATCGGGTGGCAAGTCACCTATCCAAACTTCTTTCTCTGCTCCATGCAGATTGCCCTGCTTAATATATATATATATATATATATATATATATATATATATATTACTTTACTCCTTGTCTCTATGTACAAAAGTAGTGACCCATATTAAAAGTGAGTCTTCGTATGACAATTGTTGCGTGTGGACCTGAACCCGCTTCCAATGGGGGAAGAAAAGTTTGGGAATCAAAGAAGAGACGTGTGAAGAAGAGTAAGGCTTCTTTTAGGACTTTCCTTGTCCTCGCTGATAGATGGAGTGATTGGAGTCATCGATTGGGATATTCTTGATGAACTTAGCGAAATGGAGGCATGTAGTCCTGTCAACATGAATAGACTAATGAGGTCGTTAAAATGATTTTATTATAGTATCCACTAATTTTTTATACTATCATAACATTTTTAGTTGAATATAAAAATTTTTGCTGTTTCATACTATTAACACGATATCAAAATTTTGAACTAAGATTTGTTTAATGCTTGAAATGGTAATCCGATGTTTAATTACCATAAACAAAATGCTTCCATTGGAATCGGAAATGGCTATTTTGGGGACAATGAAAAATTGTTCTTAATTAGGGACTTAAATCTAGGCCATTAGATTAGAATATATTCTAAAAGATCATAATCTAATGGCTATTAATAACCAAGTACATTTACGACTTTTGCCAAAACCCAATTGATTTCTCTGTATTAATGATTCCCTCTTTTTAGGAAAAATATCATTTAATCCCTCTTTTAAAGGAAATTTTAAAATTTGAATTTATTAATTAGTTACGGCAAAAAATGAATTAACCCACGTTCTTCCAAAAAAAACTGTTCACCTTCCCAGGCTTCTCTCCACTAATCGAAAACTATTCATGTTTAAAGAAACAAACCAAAAAAAACTCTTCACATTCCATTCTTTGGGAACAAAACCAAATACCAAAAAAAACGAAAGGATAACGAAACCCTCCTTCCCACCGATGATCGTTGAACCCACTCCAGCCACTCTTCCCATCGAGCCCACTTTAGCCGCACTTCCCATCGAACCTGTTCCATCTGCTTATTCCCATTATACCGATTCTAGCCTTCCTAAACCCTAAACCCACTTGATCTGCCTCTCCTTGTCAAAGCATGTCCACCCTCTGAAGCCCGTCGAAGCGCCACCACTGGTCAAAGCTATTTAAGGTATCACGCTTGTACTCATATTCCCATCCTATTTTCACCTCCTTACTAATCGTCTTTTTTGATCAGAGAAGATGAACAAGGGAGAACATATGTCGTCGATGGTAAAAAGGCCAGCGCCCAGCAAAGAAGGAAATAATCAGGCAGACAAGGATAATAAGAAAGAAGAGAAGGTACGATATGTCGAGAACCAATGTTACGATATGATTTTATATCATCGATTCATTTGATGGTTTGTCTGTTTGAATTGGCAGTTTAGCTGGTTCGATTGGAAGCTTTGTTGGTTTGATTGGGTGCATTGTTGGTTTTATTGTTTGATTTGTTGGTTTGATCGGATGGCTTATTAGTTTGCATGCTTGCCTCTTTGCTGGGTTGCTTGTTTGATATGGTGGGTTGTTTTTTGATGTTTTGTTGGATTGGATTGTTGGTTAGATTGTTTGCTTTTATTGGTTTATTTGGCTGGTTTGCGTGGATGATATGCTAGGTTGCTTGGCTATTTTGCTAGTTTGTTTGACTGTTTATTGTTTGAGTGGCTGTGGTGATGTTTGCTTGTTTCCTTTACTAGTTCGATTGGCAGCTTTACTGGTTTGATTGACACCTTTGCTGATTTTCTTGGTTGCTTTGCTAGTTTGCTTGGTTACTTTACTGGTTTGTTTGGTTGTTTTGATGGTTTGTTTGGTTAATTTGAAGGTTTGTTTGCTTTCTATTTTACAAAAATTATCTATATTCTGCAAGCCTTCTAAAATTGCGTCTATCAACGAGTTCTTGCGGGAGCATGTACGTGCAGACAAGCGGAAAAAAATGAGAAAACCTCATTAGAAAGACGGTTTTTGGTTTTATAGTGGATCTTGCTATTGATGATCCACCAAAACATGACATTATGGGACTTGATGAGTGTTGAAAAGACTCATAATTCGTGTCTAGTTTTGAGTCAGTTTTGAGAGTTCTTCATTTATTTAGTTTGTTTTTAGTTGATAGAATGTTTAGTTTTTGTTCATTGTGTGTTCTTGTAGAATTTTTCATATTTGATTGACTTTTTATGATTTTAGGAGCCTAATTGAGGACTAGAGGAGGATGCTT
Source organism: Hypericum perforatum (assembly GCA_012979155.1). Lineage (NCBI taxonomy): Eukaryota > Viridiplantae > Streptophyta > Magnoliopsida > Malpighiales > Hypericaceae > Hypericum > Hypericum perforatum. The sequence goes on from SOPF01026867.1 coordinate 130,116, forward strand.
GATCGATGATTTTTTGTTTTTGTTTCAATAGGCAGAATTTTTTACTTATTCATGATTAAAACGGTACATAACCTCCTTTTAAAGAGTACTTAAATTGATATAAAAATGTTGATCTCAAGTCAGGAACAGTATTAGAATCGAATTTCAGTTGTTGTAGGTAGACCTGATCACGGTTTGAATTCGAATAGAATTGCTTCAAATTCAAAATTACCAAAATATTAAAACATGTTTAAAGGGCGAGTCCAATACGAGTTATGAACTTTCAAATTCAAATCGATTTCAAATTGATTTTAAATATTAAATGTTTAATAAAAAATATAAAAACTAAGAATGAGTATTTAATATTTTTTGAAACTTTTGAGTTACATCATCAACATTTATCATTTCTTTCTGAATAAGATAAATAGCAATTGGTGAAAAATCTAATTCAATAGAATCGTGATATTCCACACTCTTTTCTTTACCATTATTGCTCAATTTTATGGTAATATGATAAATTATATGATCAATATAACTAATATATCTAATTAGAAAACTTGAGAGAGAATTCATATCGTTCAAATTTCAATAAGAGAAGTAGAAAATTGAGATTAAAATATGTCAATTTTAAAGAATAAAAGGTGATATTTATAGATTCAAAATTACATTCAAAGTCTTTTTGAATTTTAATTACCCGCTCTCTCTTATTTTCCCACTCGGTCTCTATAATAGTTTTTGAATTTTTTAATATATAGAAAGGAATTCGATACGACTTAAATTGAATTCGAATTAAATTTGCGTGTTTGACAAATTATAAAAATCTTGAACCGTATTTAATTTGTCAAATTATAATCGAATCAAATTTTTAATGAATCAAATTGAACCAAATCACGAATAAGATTCAATTCATAGCAACTTCTAATTATAGGCAAGTTCAAGTCGTCCTGCCAACATGAACAAACACACACGTGAGTTGGAATTTGAGTTCATAAATGTCCAACCAATCCTGACAATGACACATAGGCCTCGGTATGGAATTTGATTCTTAAATATCAAATGTTTAATAAAAAAAATATAAAAACTAAGAATAAGTGTGTATATTTTTTGAACTATGAATTTTGAGAAATCAAATATATTGGGTCATTGGATCAATTCTTCCTAGAGATAACACTTGAAATTACTATTAAAAGCCTGCCAATGGTAAATATAATATATAAGCTAATATTTTTACAACAATTAATGTACGTGCTTGTTAAGAAATCAAATGCCTTAAATTAATTTGCAAATAAATTAATGTACTTAATTCGTGCAAAACTTTCTCATTCTTTGTAAATCGGAACCTGATAATTAATTTTACTGATGCCTGGGAAAAAATTAATTTTACTGATAAAATATGTTGTGGCATTTACCCCACCCCTTGGTGGAAAACTAAAACAAATGAGACGTCTTTTGGGTGTCAATACCATACTAGTCCAAGATGGCTGCCTTAATTCTTTTGAAGATACATGGAAATTTTGACGGTCATTTTCAGTCCACTAGTTATGGCATAAATATCTACTCCGTGAATTTAAGGGATGCTCACTTTGACTATGTGTCTATGTCTATAGTCCGGTATAATTTTTCACCAAAAAAAATGCAGGGTATTGTTATTTTCAGTTGACTTAGTTTGAGAATGCCTTACTTTGAGAATGGGAGACCTAGTGGGCAGCTTTTGGAGTTCAGGTCTTTAAGGATTGCTAAATGATTTTATTGTGGTATCCACTAAATCTTAATATTATCATAAATTTTTTGCTTGAATATAAAAATTGTTGCTGTCTCATACCATTGACATGACATCAAAGTTTTGAATTAAGATTGTTTTAATGCTTGAAATGGTAATACGATGTTTGTTTACCATAAACAAAATGCTTCCCTTGAAATCAATGAGCAAACGTACTGAATAAGTTATAATTTGTGAGCTTCATTTAACAAAATTTTGTTCTTAATGATTTGAAAGGTAGGCTGTCATCTGATTAAGAAAAATGAGCAAACAAATTGGTCGTTAAAAAAAATGAACAGGCTTGTAATATGATCGTAATATTTGACATACAAATCAAACAAAAAGATATTCCAAAGATTGCGAGTGTCATAGTATAACAACAGTTCAAATAGTCATTTGTTAGGCCAGGTGGGGCCAAACCAAACATAATTGCACGAAACATTGGATGGATGTAGGATCCAATTTGTTGGGGATCATCAATGGTAATAGTACTCACGAGGTTGTCTTGATCGTCTCCTATCTTCATTCAATTGCGCCTTCATAAAAGTATCCTTGACCTTGTGAAGTTTCCTGAGCATATCGCCGATGTTCGGCCGTCGGCTAGGCGATTCCTCCGAGCACGAAACTGCAATCTCCAGAACGGATGTCAAACAACGGGCCTCGTGTTGTCTCATCTTCATATTGTTGACTGTTCTGTGTTCATCTCGTGCTGGCGGAGTTGAACTTGAAGCTGCTTCTGTTTCGTCAATCTCTTGTACAAGAAGGATTGGATCCGCTACTTGGATTGCACTTTCTGGTAATGCTTCCTTGGTGAAGTCTACAAGATTTAACCCGTCTACGAAGATGTCATCGGTTGGTCGTCTTCCTGGGAACATCTCCAGTAGCAGAATTCCATAACTGTAGATGTCACCCTCTTTCGAAGCTGCAACACCTTGCCCATATTCTGCAGCTCAAGAGTTGCATTAATCAACAATCAGGATTTCAATTTTGTCGACCCTTTGTCATTTCGAAATGTAATGAAGTTATTAATCTTTTCAAACGACATCAGTTGAATTTAGAATTTCTTTGCTTTTTTAATCCTATAGCCGGATAAACTGTGAAAGGCTCGTTAAATGCCATGCAACAAACTAAAATGATTTAAAATTCTGACATTTTGATGGACAAATATTAAGTATGGAAACCATATACCATATACCTGGTGCGACATATCCGGTTGTTCCTGGAATGGCGAGAGTGCTGGTTTGACTCTCCAATGCGGTCGGTGGTGTTGAAAGGAACTTTGCTAGTCCGAAATCCCCGACGTGTGCAACCATATCATCATCAAGAAGAACATTGCTGGGTTTCAAGTCACGATGAACGATTGGCACTTCAGAAAGATCATGAAGATAGTGCAATGCAGAAGCTACATCAATTGCAATACTCAGCTTTTGCTGCATGTTTAATCTTCCTGGTGGTTGATTAACTTCGGAGTGAAGCCAATTATCCAAGTTTCCGTTGGGCATAAACTCGAAGACCAGAGCTTTAAAGTCATTACCTTGGTAGTCCAAGCTGGAGCAGTAGGTAATGAGCTTCACCAAATTCCTGTGACGAATGTTACTCATTGCATTGCATTCGGCTACAATGCTCTTGGCGGCTCCTTGTTGTTGAAGGTTGAGGACTTTGACCGCCACCGGTCTTTCTACTCGGTCGAGGAGGCCTTTATACACAGAGCCAAAACTTCCATATCCCAGCGAATTTTGAGAAGAGAATCCACTAGTTGCGTCATGTAGATTCTTGTAAGAAACCATGATGTGTGGTTTTGGCCCCAACATTGGACTTGTTGGCTTCGGTTTAGATCGCTTCTTCCAGAAGAGAAGTAACAAAACTACTACTGTAGCAACAAACAACAACACACAACCCATTACTATTGGAAGCTTGAGTTTAGCAGCAGTCTTCCTTTTCTTTGATATTGCAGATGGACATTTTGGAAGGTGAAGCTCGGGGATGCCACCGCATAGCCTACTATTTCCCTCCAAGAAGATAGCACTTGCATTCCCAAAGACTCCTCTGGTCGGAACCTCGCCCTCAAGATTGTTGAAGCTGATGTTTAAGTACTGCAAGTACGTCAGGTTCTGTAGAGCTTTTGGAATTTTCCCGGTCATGTTATTTTGTGAAAGATCCAGGATCTGGATTCCCTTCAAGGAGGCCATGGCTTCAGGGATCTCTCCTCGAAAGGAATTTCTTTGCATGTAAAGTTCTTCCAAACTCACACAGCCGTCGATGGTTGAAGGAATTTCACCAGACAGCAAGTTGTATGAGACATTCAATGTAGCAGTTGTTGTTAGCTTTCCTATTGTTAGGGGTAAGGTACCTGATAAACGATTTCCAGAAACTCCAAAGTATACTGACAATGAAGGAATCTTTAGGATCTCATCAGGTATCTTTCCAGTGAGATTATTTGCATCAACAGAGAGGAAATTAAGATGTTGACAATTTCCAATGGAAGGAGGTATCACCCCTTCTAGTTTATTGGAATACAATAGGAGCTCTGACAGCTGGCTTAGGTTTCCTATGGAGGATGGTATACTACCCGATAACATGTTCCCATCTAAGAGTAGTGCTTGTAGCTTCCCGATGTAGGACGGAATTGAGCCTGTAAGGTGGTTATCCTCGAGGCCTAGTGTAATCAAGCCTATGAGGTTATAAAAAGCAGGTGGAATTTTACCGTAAATTTGGTTCTCTGACGCCAATATCCTGTTTAATCGGGATGAAAAGTTGGCTATAGAGTCGGGCAGAACACCTCCAATATTGTTATACCCGAACGCTAAGTTTTCGAGGTTTCTACATCTTGCTAAAGATGCTAAAAAGCCTAGGTCATCAGCAGAATTTCTTCCTATATTATTTATCTCAATGTTGAATTTCCTTAAACTAGATAGATCTCCTATGTTAGAAGGAACTGGACCAACAAAATTGTTTTGAGCAATATCAATTATTTGCAGCTGAGATGCATTAGTTAATGAGCTTGGAATTTTACCAGAGAGTTGATTTCCCGCGAAATCAGCTATTGTTAGGTTGGGAAGATTGAATCCCTTGTCAAAAAGCCCTCCATAGAATTTGTTGTTAGTGAATCCAAACACCTCCATTGAAGAGATGTTGAATAGAAATGGAGGGATCACTCCAGAAAGATTGTTGCTTGCAACCGAGAACCAGATTAGTTTTTTTAGTCCACTCAGCTCTCCCGGAATCTCTCCCACCAATTTGTTTACTCCCACCGTAAGATGTTCCAGTGATGTAAGATTGCCAAGGGACGATGGAATCATTCCGGAAAGCGTGTTTCCAGAAAGTCCCAAAAATTGCAGCTTCAACAATGAACCTAGCAGAGGCGGGATCTTCCCGCTGAGGTTGTTCACTTGTAAATCCAGACCCTCAAGGTTGGAACATGAGGTCAAGTTGATAGGTATTTCACCCCCTAAAGTGTTGTTGCTAAGGAGGAGTTTTTGCAGACGGAACAACTTGCCAACTTGTTGAGGTATTTCCCCGTGGAAGCTGTTGTTATCCAGATTGAGGACCCTCAGAAAGCTTAAATTTCCGATGTGAGGTAAAATTGGACCAGACAGCTTCTGACCTTTCAGGGTCACATTTTCCACCCTCCGATGGCGAATGTTGCATGTGACTCCATACCAGCTGCAGTGAGGAATGGAGTTGTTCCAGGAATTCAGGGTTCCAAGAGGATCGGTTATACTCTCTTTAAAACGCAATAGAGCGAGTCTATCGGTCTCATTTCCGAGGGAGCTTGCTTGTACGGATTGAAAATGAACAGAACTAATAAGAACCACTTGCAGATACACGAGCATTTTCATTGAGAATATGCTAATTCTACTTCTCAACTTCATTGGATCTTTGGATATTTTGGTTGTTGGAGATGGTTTATGTTTCTTGATGGAAATTATATCCGCACCTTAAACATCCATATATAGATCTTTTGCAGCTTCTTTGGCCCCTTTTTCGGGACAAGACTTTTCTTTGGCCCCTTTTTCGGGACAGACTTTTCGTTGTGGAATTATTTTCCCAGAAGACCAAGACTTTTTTATCATTATGAATGGCGCTGGAAGATTTAGTTGTCACCGCCAAAAAGTATTATTGAGGAGCACAGAATATTTATGTACAAAATATTGGGATTTTTTATTTATTAGATTGCATGAAAGAAGTTGTGTCATGATGATAAGTTGATAACAAGCTTTAATTTTATATTCGAATTTTAACCAGTTTCTGCTTTTATAAAAAATGAGATTAATGTCACCGAAAATAGCTAAATAGATTCGGTCATTTAATGTCGCAACTTGCATCAATTGAATATAAAAAATGGCAGGCCGGCTAATCTGGAGATTATAAACTAACAATTACCATCATCATCTCTAGCTAGATGCAGTTTTCCCCTCGCGACAAGATTAGGTACATCAATTGTCAATTGAATATAAAAATGGCAGGCCGGCTAATCTGGACAATTGAGTGTTAGTTGGTGATAAAGTATAATTTAATAAATTATTAAAAATAATTTTAACTTTATCCAAATTTTCAAAAACTTCATTTTCAGCCCCCCTCTTCATGAAAACTCAAAAACGAAATATCTCAATCTCACCCAAACTACACCATAAATCCTCATAATCCCACGCAAACAAAACGACATTGGATCCAACCTCCCCCAGTGCCATTCAACACATAGACGCTACAAAATCTCGATCGACACAACATGGAAAAATTTATCGTCGACGACAAGACAACCATTTAGTCTTTCCAAATTGCATTTCACAATTATATAGCAGAGTCGTCTTTGTGAACCTAATCTGCGCATTATTAATTAGGAACTAGCATCAATTATATTATTAATCTGAATTATGAATCATATGATAGATGAATATGGATTTTCATTTGTGCGAGGTGTAGAAGAATTACCGTTGGAAATTTAGTTTGAATGAGCTCAAAGACAAAAGCCCAAAGTTCAAAAGGCCCAAAAATTTCAAGTCATTTTAGATGATCGGAAAGGCACCATAGTCTCTCCCCCCCTCCCTTGGAACGGTGCTCGGAACTCGCCTGCTACACGACGACAAGTTTTGGAGGGTATGTGGTTTCTACACAGCGGCAAATTCTCCACTAGGGGTGAGCAAAAATATCAGAATCCGATATTCTATTTTTTTTCGGATTCGGATTTGGATAATTATATGTTCCAATTTCGATTCGGATTATCTGATATTTTTATTTTGGATTCGGATAAGATATTTTTTAATTCGAATTATCCGAAATCCAAAATTTTTGAGACATATAATATATATTTTAATTTGTTGGACTTATTTCAATACATATGTAACATATATAATAAATTGGGATATGAATGGGCATACTTTGAACTTTAAATAACATAAAAATAAAGCTCAATCACCTAATTTTATGTTAACACTTATATATTTTTTCTTAAATTATTTAACTTTAATGAACATTCAAATAATTTTTAAATTCCGATAATTCGAATTATCCGAATCCGTATCCGAAATTATTTCGAATTTTTAATTTTGGATAATACACTTTTCGGATTCAAATTCGAATAGAAAAAATATAATTTCGGATAATAAGAAATTTGGATATTCGGATTCGGATTATCCGAAATGCTCACCCTTAATTTAGTAAAACCACCCACCCACTATATAAACCTTTTTTTTTTTTTGGGAAAACACTTCATTGGTCAGAATAAAAGATAACATCATAGTCAAAGCACATGACCCCAATTAGAACATCAACAAACCACAGGAATAATACATACTTAAACACCGCTACCCACATAGGTACCCTTCCCCTCGATGAAACGAGGTTACAGCCGTTGGCCTCATTAAAAAACCCAATTCGAAAAACCTGCCGCATCAGGAAAAATCGAATTAGGAAAAAGAGCGCCCCCAATAACACTGCAATGTTTGAAGGAGATACACTGAACAATAGAAAACCCCACCAGACTACAAGCAACAAATCAACCAGTCGACTCCACAGACGAACAACCCTCTTGAAGAAGAATATCCTGAATACAAACAGGAGGCCACGAGTAAACCAACAACTCCGTATCGCCAGGAATCAACCACTTCGCCATCTTGTGAGCCGCTCGATTAGCATCTCGTTGAGCATAGCCAATACTAACCTACCAAAACTTGGACAATAATCCCCTACAATCATCCACAATAGCCGCAAGATCACTCCTATCAGAGTTTGACCTGGAAAACTGCATCACGACTGGTAAGCAATCGGACTCCACCATAATATGCTCAAGACCCATTACATCAGCAAGCTCCAATCTGGAAAAAATTGCAAGACCTTCCAAAATAGTTGGATGATTTTGATTCGGGAAAGACCGTGCAGCGGCCATAACAAAATGCCCCAAATTATCACAAACGATGATGCCGACCTGACCACCACTACTTAGCCGAGTACCAGCATCCATATTCACTTTAAAACAACCCGGAGAAGGCGCAATCCAATGTGACCTAGATACTGAATACCCTTTCTCAACCGACCGTCCATTCATCTAAAAGAAATCCTGCCAGAAACGAATACCGTCAGCAATAATTTGAAAATCATTACGAGGCACTTCAGGCTGAAAAACCATGATATTCCTAATTTTCCATATCGACCAAATGCATGAAGCCCGTCTACCCCAATCGGCTTTATCACGAACCGCAAAGAGAAATTCAAAAGCCTCCAGCAAATTCTGAAAAATGATCGCACCAAAATCAATTCCAACTTCGCACCTACTTTTCCGAGCCCACACACAATTAAAAAATAAATGAAGAATAGTCTCTGGTACAAGGCCACAAGCAGGACAACAATCATCCACATTCAAGCCCCTTTGTTTAAGATTTACCCGTACTGGTAAATTATTATCCAATACCCGCCAAATGATAGTTTTAAACCGTGGAGAACAAATCAAAGACCAACCCTTCAGCCACAAGTCACGACGAACATCAGTATTCGGCAACAAGCGGCCCGTCGCAAGCCAATTCTCAAAGTCCAACCGGTAACCACTACGAACAGTATAGATTTTACTCTCCGTGAATTTCCATCTTACCACATCCAAAGGCCTTCGGGAACTTAAGACAATACTTTTGATATTATTGCAATCCTCCGCAGTAAACATATTTTCCAAAAGCTGTACATTCCAACCAATACCATCAATAGTCAGAAGCTGTGCCACCCGCTGGTAGACATCCATTCCCGGATGGATATACGTAGGATGACCACTCGCAGAATTTGGGATCCACCTATCCTCCCAAATTCTGATTTGTTGATCGGTGCCGACATGCCATTCAATTCCCGACCATAATAACGGAAAGCTAGAGAGGATACTTTGCCAAGTAAAGCTATCTCGAGGACCAACAGAGACCTCCAAAAGAGAGCAACGGGGAAAGTATTTACTCTGTAGAAACTTAGCCGTGAAGGACCCCAGGTTGGTTAATAAGCACCAACCTTGCTTAGCAAGCATTGCCTTATTAAAATTATGGATTCTCCTAAAACCAAGGCCCCCATTATCCTTCGGCAAACACAACCTATCCCACTTCCGCCAATGAATCTTATTACAATTATCAGACATTCCCCAATAGAAATTACATAATAACATTTCAATCCTATCACACGTACTGAGAGGAAGAAGGAAACAGCTCATAATATAAGTGGGGATAAACTGTAAAACTGACTTGATTAACACCTCACGACCAGAACAGGAGAGAAAACGTGTCTGCCAATGGCTGATTTTCTCCTTAATTTTCTCTTCAATCTGGTTAAAATTGATCTTTTAGAATGACCAATAATGGTCAGGAGACCAAGGTACTTATCATCATCCCTACTACCGTGCATTCCAAGAAAAAGTCGTAGTCTCTCAGCCTCTGCTACAGCAATATTACGACTAAAAGAAATAGTACTCTTTTCCAAATTTACCTTCTGGCCAGAAGCAGCGGCATAGACATCTAGGATAGTAAGCAGATTCCGAAGTTCTACCTCATTAGCTCTAGCGAAGATCAAAGAATCATCTGTAAAAAAATAAATGAGATAAGATAGGAGCATTTCTCGCAATTTTGAGTCCATGTAGAGCCTTAGTTCGAATAACATCATCAATAAAAACACCAAGTCTTTCAGCACATAAAAGAAAGAGATACGGGGAAAGTGGGTCACCCTGCCGAAGCCCTCTGCTTGGCTCAAAATACTCACCAAGCTTCCCATTCACCTAAACTGAATACCGAACAGTTCTAACACATCTCATAATAAGTTCCACCACGCGCACCGGAAAACCCATAGCAATCATTATATTATCAAGGTAAGACCACTCCACTCTATCGTACGCTTTCACTATATCTAACTTCAGTGCACAAAAGCCCTTATGCCCCGTAGTCTTCCTCTTGAGATAATGAAAAGCTTCAAATCCCAATAATGCAACATCAGTAATAAGCCGGCCAGGCACAAAAGCACCCTGATTATGATAAATTATATCCCCCAAACACATTTTTATACTATTTGCAATTACCTTAGTAATCACTTTCATCACAACATTACAAAGACTAATTGGTCGAAACTCCGAGCAAGACACAAGATACTTAGTTTTGGGAATTAGCGTAATAATGGTCTGATTTAAATCAGATGGGTCAGCCCCCTCATTGAGAACAGACAAAACAGTACGAGTCACATCAGAACCAACAATGTGCCAATGTTTCTGAAAAAAAATTGGAGACATACCATCAGGTTCGGGAGCCTTAGTCGGAAACATTTGATCAAGTACAGCCTTCACTTCTGCCCCTCTATACTCGGCCTCTAAAGTATTTCTCATTACCTCAGTAACCCGACAATCGATCTTCTCCATAATTATATTGTCCTGCGAACATCCATCAGAAGAAAAAAGATTAATGTAGAACGATCAGAACTCATCAGCAATCCGAGTCTCATCCCGAAGCACATCCCCATTAAGAGTAGTAATTTCAGAAATCAAATTTCGTTGATGACGAACTTTAGCACAATGGTGAAAAAATCTCGTGTTCTGATCACCCTCCTTCAGCCAATCAATTCTAGAGCATTAAGACCATATTAATTCTTCCCGACATAATAACTCATCAAGCTCACGAAGGATAGATGAGATACGCTGTTTGGTCAAACGACATAATGGCGATCTCTGAAGCTTTGACAGTTCAGCTTCTAAGGTACTAAGACGTCGACAAACACTGCCAAAACTAGAATGCTCCCAAGCCTTAAGATTATCAGAACACTTTTTAATCCTATCGACAAGAGTGGCAGTAGGACTCGACATATTCCAACCCAATTCAATTTGCGTCACTAAATCATCATGACGCATCCACATTGTTTTAAATCTGAACCTTTTCTCTCTTCTAATCCTTTCCGTCTCCTTAATGCGACATAAAATTGGGCAATGATCAGAGCCAATTCGACGGAGAGCCTCCGCTTTGGTGACAGGGAATAACTCAATCCAATTCTCTGTAGCAAAACATTGATCTAGCTTACATTCCATAAAATTCTCACCCTCCTACCCATTGGACTAGGTAAAATCGAAGCCCCCTTGCGGGATTTCTAGAAACCCATATTCATCAACCGCATTTTGAAAATTATCAATCCTGGACAGTGGGATACGTCGACCACCCCGCTTCTCTGACAGGGAAAGAATTTCATTAAAATCACCGGTATATAGCCAGGGAAGACTAACTTGTGGTCGAAGCTGAGATAAAAGGTTCCAGGATTGGTGGCGAGCAGACTCTTCCGGCCACCTGTAGAAACCTGTATAGCGCCAAGGAACAGCTCCCTGAACAATAACATCGATATGATGTAGAGAAAAGGACAATAATTCAATAGATAGGGTCCTATTCCAAACAAGCATAAGGCCGCCACTACGTGCTCTGCCCACACCTGAACAATCTACCATGATTCCACATTCAAAACCCATCCTCCACTTAACCCTCTCTGCTTCCAATGTCTTCAGTTTGGTTTCATACAGGAAAACCATTTGGGGAGTACAGGCTCGTACCAGCCTGCATAGTTCCCGAATTGTACGAGGGCTCCCCAACCCCCGATAGTTCCAGCTTAGGTGATTCATTGCTCTCGGCAGGGTCACTCCATGACTGCTGCCGTATCACAGGTATCCAAGGAAACATCCAAAACTGAGGCGAGCCTCTTGCTAATATGATGCGACTCAGAACCCATCTCAATGGTTTTCCTCTTCCCACCAATCGATACTTCCTTATTCAACTCCAGTTGGCCAGCCAGATAAGTTCCAGCCCGTGTTCGTTTCTGCCATAATTTCTTGACAACCCGTCCCATACTTGCCTCCCTAATCAAACTGTTGTCATCCTCACCCGTGCAAACACTGGACCCTGGGCCTATCTTCACTCTACCAAAAGCAACTTGATCAAGTAACCCCAAATCTCGACTCCTCTTCTGATCCTGAACATACCTCCACTGAGGTTCCAGAGATGAAGCACCCACCGAAAGATTCTGCACAAAGATAGCCTGAAAAATATTTAGAAGAGGACTCGGTGTCGTAATAAACTTTTCTCGTATATCAAGGATGGGATGCAATAATGGCCCCTATCTCAGATGAGGTGGGACATACTTACCCCCAGTATTAACCCTCACAGTATCTCTATGCCCCTCTGCCATTCCACTAAAATTATTTCCTTGCTGTCCAATACAACCCAAAGTCACCCTTTGAAGAGAGTAGTCCATTTCGGATACCCCACTGTCCTCAGGGACAAAAATAACAGACTCCGGTTGAACTTCACCCGACCTAACAAAGCCCTCCCTAATACCATGCCTCTTATCACGACCCTCATTAGTAAGATGAAATGGTTTTCGGGGATCAGCACGCAACCACGGTCAAAATTGAGCTGGCAGAGAAGGACCTTCCCGAAGTTCCTCGGCCAGCTTACAATCCCTTTCGATATGTTCCAAAGCACCATAATGATAGCAAAATGATTGAAGTCGCTCATATTTAAAACTGACCTCCAACAGCGATCCATTTTTAAATCGCACTTTCTTCCCTATCATTAACGAATTCCGAACATCCAAATTGACTCGAATGCGCATATAAAGACCTTGCAGGGCTGAATCATCATCCTTGCCAATGAATTCACCTAGCATCGCCCCGATAACTCTGGCCACCGAGATATCATAACCACCTAAAGGCAAATTATGCACCTGAATCCAGAATGGAACGAAAAAGAGGGGGACCATAGTTGGTTGCATAGTCGTAGGAACAACAGCGAGCACTACCACACACCTATCGAAATGCCACAGCTAATTTCACAAGACCCTCTGAACATCCCGATTATCTTTAAAAATGAATCTATAACGATTCCCACTAATCTCCGAGGCCTCTAACCCTTTACGTGGTCGCCACAAATTTTGCATCATATTGAAAAAGGCTTTCACATTAAGAGATTTTTCTGACCACACCGTGCCTACCAAACAAAGGTTATCGTCAGTCAACTCTCCTCTCGTAAGATCCACCGTGAGATCCAAAACAGTGTCATCAACTCGTCCATATGTCTTCTGAGGAATGGGATGAGAACCAGACGCCATGATCATGCACAGAACACCAAAGGTCGGGACAACAGAAGCGGGAGAGGAAACGTCAATCTCCCCATTATTGTTCTCTCTCCATTAATTATCTCTAACCAACCACCCACTAATTAGGATTTTAAAAAACGTAACTATCCACTTTCTCTGCCATAATTACCGACTTTCTTTAATTAATCAAACGAAACCATCCATCTTTCTCTCTCTCTCTCTAATTAATTAAAAAACTTTACTGGTTCAGTTTTCTACATTACTGGTTCATTTTTCTACATTACTTGTTCGGTTTTCCACATTACTGTTTTAGTTTTCTACGTTACTGGTTTAGTTTTCTACATTACTGGTTCGGTTTCCTACATTACTAGTTTAGTTTTCTACATTACTGGTTCAATTTTCTACATTACTGGTTCGGTTTCCTACATTACAAGTTCAAAGTTCGACATTACTGATTTACAGTTTTATTGGTTTAAAGTCATATGTTATTGGTTCAAAGTCCTACATTACTGGTTCAAAATCCTACGTAGTTCAAAGTTCGGGGCGGTGGCTGAGGATTTTGTGGGATTGAAGTCTGGATTCTGGAGAGAATAGTCGACCGTCGGGATCGGGCAGTTCGTTGACGTTTGTTTTCCCTTTTGGAACAAATTGAAATTGGGCTGGGCTTGGATTTGAGAATAGCTTGAGGAGAGTGGAGTGGCAGTGGCCCATTGTTTAGTGTAATTTTTAATTGGCAAATTTTCATTTCGGTCCCGGTTTTTTGTACAGTTTTTAACAAAGTGAACTGGGACCGGACTGGAAACCAGAATTCCTAAAATAATTGAACCGGACTGGACTGTTATATTATTTGATTTGCTCTGGTCCACTTTTTCCAGTTTAGTTTGGCCCGATTTAATGGTTTTCGATTTGTTTACTCACCCCTACGCCTGAGGACAAGGAAGATGACTTCGTGATTGTAATTTCAAAAACATATAAAAAGTAAGTCGTCAAAATATTAGGACAATCACCACTTTTTACGACCATATTGTATTTATAGTAGTACAATTTGCACCTAGAACTAACCTAAATTTGTGTCATCTTACAAACTAACAAGATGGAACAGTAACATTTTCTGATCAATTAATTTGTCATTTAGTGACACTAACATTGTCACGCTCACATGTTGATCATAGTAAAGAAAATCTTTATACTTCCTATCAAGACATCTTGTCCAACTAATTATGGATTAAATGTGATAGGACATTGAAACACTGAAAGACTAGCGAGCATTTTGGGTTTCAATTTGAGTTTTAGGTGGCGAAATTTTTTGGATTCGTGATCTTTTAGATTAGGAATCAAAATTAGGATTTTATTTTAATTTTTTTTACGTAAATATAACCTAAAAAAATAGAAATATGACGTAACACGCAAAAGCTACAAACCAATTGTAGTTAAAAATGTCACCAAAAACGACAGTTACATAATACCAAGTTAAATATGTTTGAACTAAGTACTAACAACCATATTTCCTGGACAACACTTAAAAAGAACTCTAAACGGGCCGTGTAAGGGATCTCTCCCGAGAGTTTTACTGGCACCGCAGAGCCTCCCTCAGCTGCCTTCTCGTCTCTGCTGCCGGTGCTTGAAGTACGACGTTGAAACTCATTGCCGAACTACTTCTTCTTTTGTTCGGAGCCTCCTCTCCCCCTGTACAAGGTCAGAAGCTCGGAAGAAATTGACATGGCAAAATCTCGGAAGCAACACGTGTTCCTGCAACTGAAAGAGATTCCGTACAAGGTCGAGCTTGTTTATGAGGAACTCCCCAAATTATGTGCACGTTGCTTGTCTATTGGCCATTTGGATATTACATGTCACAAGCTTCATCTGCAACCAGCTCATGAAGCTAAGACACAAGGCAAGCAGGTGACTCGTGCGCAACCTAATTTCATACAGGGTAAGCAAGCCTGGGTTGAGAAAGCTTGGCCTACTCCTACAGCACAAGCCACTTCCTCAGCCCGTGACAATGGTGTCGCCCCGTTGCAGACTTCTATAGCGATATCTAATACTTTTGGGGCTCTTGTTGAAGAAGAGGAGTGATCGGTCGATTATGATAAAATTGCTCTTTGCATTGTAGACGTGGTGCTTCAAGCTTTCGATGGACTCGGAGCTGTAATAGTTATGGACTCGAAGCTGTAATAGTTATTTCGCATGAAGATATTCAGCGGTAGCTTGATTTATTACAACCTATATCCCTCTTGCACATTGAGGACGTGGATAAAGATGACGACATCTTAGATTTGGTCCTTTCACTTCGGCTCTATCTCACCGAGTTTGGCAAAGAACAACACGCATTGTGGTCACCTGCGCATTTTGCTCCTTTTCCAAGGGATTCCCCTTCGTTGGTTGCACCTACAACCAGCCCCACGGACACTTTACGTGTTAGGATGTAATTCATTATTTCCAAATACTTTATGAAATTCTAGA
>SOPF01026867.1:145903-168058 GCA_012979155.1 Hypericum perforatum
TTCTCTTAGCTCGTGATCCTGGTAAAGGTTGAGGTGTCGTGTTTTCCCAACATTACGCACTCTTAAGGCCAAGAATCTCTCTATCAGGGTGAAGCGTTAGATGATGTCTGCCTTTTTTTTTCGTTTTCGACTGCTCGACTTGTGAGTTAACAAGTTCGAATTTTTCATTTGTGGCATCAGGTTAGCGTATTTGGTTATCTGTTTAGGCCTTGGCTCTGGTTAAATTTCCCTTTTTATGTTTTTTTTTCTTTACCCCTTCTTGTGTTTCTCATTACATTATGAGGATTTTCTTTTGTTGCTAATATACTTTTGTAATTTTCAAAAAGTTAAAAACGTTTGAAACTACATAATAAGTTCCGACAAAGAATTTCGCTACCTTAGGATCATTATAGTTACGCCCGCCGTTAACCGGGGCTTCGGTCGCCGGCTTCCCTGTCATCAGGTCACCAACTTCCTTCACCTTCCGGCACTGGCTGACGTCTTACTTCACCATCGAGAAATGAAAGATTCCGTCGACAAAGGGAACTCCGCCTTGGATGATCCACATCTCAGGGTTTACTTCACCGACGAGAAATGAAAGATTCCGTCGACAAAGGGAACTCCAGGCCGAAAGGCGTAGTCGATGGACAACAGGTGAATATTCCCGTACTACCCCTCGGGATGTCCCAAATCTTTGGGGTTGCTAAAATTGTCCTAATTTTAACAGCAATTGCAATTATGTTTCCCGGAACACAGCTAGATATATTGTCCTACTTGTTAGTCCGGTCCACAGGCTTGTTAGAACTATCTTCCCCCTCAAGTAGACAACTCGATTATACCTGCGGACTGTGCTAATGGCAGAAAGAATAGATTTATAATGTGATGCAATCTCGACTCCCCGTTTGCAAAAATTAACTCGAGTAAACTTAGTTTGAGACAAAAAGGGATTGATTAACATTGTCGAAATTAACTTCGTTTGAAAAAGAAAGAATTTCGGATTTCAATTGTATGAGGTGTAGAAAAATCGCAACATAATAGCACAGTTTGCTTGGCGACGACGACCGACTTAGCCACAGAATGGCTACCACAATCTGCATGACGTCAAATTGTCGGGAAATTTTCACTTCCTGATCTTTTTAAAAAAAATGTAAAAGTACGCATTAGTGAAACAGACATCAAAGTAAACCTCGGGCTTCTTAAACAAACTTTCTGCGTAGGAAGATGTCCCTTCTACAGATCTGCTGGAACCTCCATTTAATTGTAACCACTATCCGATGTTTTAAAAAACGTGGTGCCGGTTGGACCGCGAATTGTCCACAATAACATCCCAGGTTTATACAGAAATATGTCCACCTTGCGAATCGCCTAATTTCCGGTTGAACCGGACAGCTCGCACGCTCAAGAAACTCGGGAAAACGCGGTTAGTTGAGTTTTTAACTTTGAAGGGCAAAATTGTAATAACGTACTCAGAAATCAAAATTAATTTATAGATGAATTCGAGATGGGTATGGCTTGAATTGTCGCTAATTTGCTTCAGTTGTCTAGTGTCATGGTTTGCGAATTGTCAAACTTGGACAATGTTGGGTTCTTTTTTGCTTTGATTTTCTCTTTTCTGTTGGTTATTGTGTTGTGAACTACTAGAGCCGATGGTTGGCGAGCAGAGCAAGGAGAATTTATGGTGTGGTTTGTTGAAATTGGAAAAATAATTGGCTTCTGTTGCTTTTTCAGTTTTTTGAGTTGGTTCTTGGAAGATGGAGAATTTTATTGCGTAGTTGTTTGATTTTGAGGCGAAGTTTGTATTTTGATCTTTGTTTTCGTTGTGAGAATTAATATTGTGCTGTTTGCAGTAAATTGCGCATTCTCAGGAAGTTTATATTTTGCTTATGTGCATCTGTTGATATGGTATGTTCATAGATTAATGAAGATGCTAGTGAGAAGGTACTCGAGGTCGAGCAAAAGTTCAGTGAGATTCTAACTATATATATATATATATATATCTGAAAAAAATTAAAAAAATTCTGGTACGACCGACATTCTGACCGGTCGGACTGGTTGACCCGGAAAACGACCCAAAAAGCAGGTCGACCTCGGGATCGTTTTTTAAAACCTTGCCACTATCCATTATTAATCTGGTTTTTACTTGAGTCGTGAATACTTCAAAAAGACAGGCCCGAATAAAATTTTGACAATCTCTTGGGCTGGCCAGGACTAGGGCGGGTTGGCATGCACGCATCTCGAGTCGAGTCAGATGGAAGACTGAAGAAGCTCACCCCTTCTCCTCTTGTTTCCTCACGTCAGGCTTGTATTTCCTTCTAAACTAGTCTAAGCATATTTCCTGAAGTAAAAAAGAACTCCGCATATTCATGTCCGAACCATAAAATTTTAGAGTTAATTTTCATTCATATCAAAATTTGATTTATCGGATGCAAAATTTTCATATTTGTATTAATCTCACAAACACCAACATTATCAGCATGACCTTCATTTTAATTAATTCAAAATTATCATTTATCATTTAATAATTATGTTTATCTAGACTTCTCTCTAATTAAAGTTTTAGGTGACACTCACGCATGACCTTCATTTTAATTAATTCAAAATTATCATTTATCATTTAATAATTATGTTTATTCTACTTTTGATTAAACTCCCATTTTTTCAACGACACTTAAAAGTATCTCAAATATTCAAGGATCAAAGATTTGGTTGAAGTTTCAACGATGGAAAAGGATAGTAAGAGCAAGGAAGAAGAACACCCGGCTGGGAGGAAAATGGTCCTCGTTTTTTCTGCTTGTTTCGATACAAGTGTCCCTAATATATATCAAAACTGTACACAAACTACGCACGTATACTTAGGGTGAATAAAAATATACGAATCTAAAATACAAATTTAATTTTTGATTTTTTTTTTCAAATTCAAATAATTTTGTGTTCAAATTCAAATTTATTCAAATATTTACACTTTTAAATTTCTGGGCTGGGCCATTCTTATTCACTACATTAGAAAGTATTCTATCCAAAACTATTTTAGTTTCCTTAGTCCTACTCATCACCTTCAGAAAGTATCAGAACTGAAATTAAAAATTACTCGAAAACCCTAATTTGCTTACTTCTTACTCACTGTTTCTGCCTCTATCTAATATGGTGTTCTTTCTTTCTTATTCTCCTTACTTCTCCTACTATTGGTGTAATATAACATTATCTGGATTTTGCTTCTCTCGTGTCGTCTATGCGTATTCTTGGCTTCACTAAATACAAAATAATGTCCTCATTTGGCTCAGTTTGCTTGATATTGGCGTAGGATCCAACATTCCAAAATGAACCTACCACAGTACGCATGGACGAGGACGACCACCCGAATTTTTATACACGAAAAATGTCTTTTTTATTTACAGAAGTATTAATTAATGATACAAATATCGAACTAACACTCGTACTTTTTTGAAAAAGTACAGTTTGCACCTAGAGCTTAAAATTATGTCATTTAACATCCTACATTTTTGGAGATGGAACACTTGCATTCTGAACAATTTTTCTGGTTTATGTCATGATGGAAATGATATCCGCGCTCTAAACAGCTATATTTTTTGTAGACTATACTTTGGTCCCTTTTCTGGGGCAGACTTTCGATGTGAAATTATTTTTTTCCAGGAGCCTAGGACTTTTGATCATTATGAATGGCCCTGGGCGAGTTTAATTGTCACAACAAAATTAATTTGCATAGTACAACGACTTGGTCGTACCACGTTAATTGAAGGAAAAGAGCTTAACGAAAGTAGGATACTTTGGGATATTAGTCCTAGAGCACGAAACTTTTAATGTAGTAAATATAATTATTTTAGATATGGTTTCACCAACGGTAAGACCAGATAGACTATGATTTTACACTCAAACCAGATCGCTAGTATAACCAAAAATTGGAAGATGTTTGGAGCGGTAGTACAGTAAATTGCTCTCTCTAAAATAATAATCTTCTAAATTGATAAAAATTATTGGTCTGAGGGGAAGCCATTATAAAAAAAAATATAAACCTAATAGCTGATAATTTTGTAAAAATATTTAAAGTAAAATTTGTTCTTAATTTTTGTATAAAGTAATATTTTATAATAAATAAATATTTTTCATACTTTATGAATTTAAAAAATATTTAATACGTGTTAAACTTGTTTATTTAACATAATTGCTTACTTTCTCATTGACCACTTATTTTCTCATTGACCTTTAAATAATTATTAGGGAAAATTAGGCTAAAGTCCCTCTCCTTTGGTCATTCAACCTTTTTAATCCTTGCTGTTTTAAAATTACTCATTGAGTCCCTATTATTCAAAAAAACACAGACAATTAGTCCCTAAAAGTCATCACAATTTTTTTCTATGACCATTATACCCTTCATCGAAAAATTAACTCAAACCAAATAAACCAAATCGAATCGACTAAAACCAAACCTAAACAAAATACCAAACTAAATCATCATGCAGCCTCGTCGAACTTTCCGACCGGAGCCCCGCCCGAAACGATGTCGGACAAGAATAAGACTTGTCGGAGGTAGAGGAGAGCTGTTACTCCAACCAAATGTCCACGCCCTTCGTTAACCCCTTATCCGAGCCCGGGTCCAGCCGAGGGCAAACTACAATCCTGGACATGCTGTTAGCGGCAATGAGGAAGTCACTGGTGACGTGTAGTATCGAGACGAAGGACGTGGTGTCTTCCAGATCCGACACCACAAAGACGACTGGAAGCGGGACAGAAACCATTTGATCGCTTCAACGGCTTCCTTGGCCTCCCCTTCGAGGTCTAGCCCGAGGTTCCTCGTAGAGATGGACCAACCGTGGTGGGTCCGAGATGTGGAGCGCAACAAACCCCAGGTCCTCGAAGACGAGCTCATTGGTGGCGCGCTGGACAGAGAAGATAGAGAAGAGGGGCTTAGTGAAGAGGAGGGTGGAGGATAGGGACACATGGAGGTGGGTTGAGAGGAGGGTGGAGGAGGAGGGTGGAAGAGGATGGGGACACGTGGAGGTGGGTTGAGAGGAGATGGGCCTAGATATCGCGCTAGAGGTCGGGGATGATAAGGTAGCCGCGGTCGATGGGACGGTAAATGGTAGCGGAGGTTAGGTTGTCGGAGTTGGAGTCGGGGGAGGGGTGGGGGAACTTTTTTTGGTTTTGGGTTGGAGAGGTTGGGATCGGATCGGATGGGTTTGGGTGTTTATTTGGTTTTCAGATCGGTTGGGTTCAAGATGTTTGGTTTATTTGATTTTGGACTTGAGTTTGGTTAAACGAAGGGTATAATGGTCATTAAAAAAATGAAGTTTGACTTTTAGGGACTATTCGTTTGTGTTTTTTTGAATACTAGGGACTTAATGGCTAATAGCCTTCCAGTAGTCTTTGTCAGCCTCGGCATGAAATTTCTCCTGGCCTGCAACAATGACCTGAATGGAGGAAAAGAGTTGGCCCATTACATGCCTTAGTAGTGCCTAATGGTTGAAAGATCGGAAATTCTAGAAACAGTTATCTACGAAAAACCAGTCATATCAAGTAAAACCTCATGCTCTCAATTCTCGATAATTGCAACAAAAAAATGAGACCAGGAACTGAAGCAGGAGAACCTTCTTCACATTCAATTTACAAGACGCAAGAATGGTCGGTGTTAAACATTAACGAACACTTGAGTTGGGAGGTTATAATGCACGATGGTCATGAACACTCAAGAATCATAAACAGTTCCCAACAAAAGATAAGCAGCAGAAGTCAAGCTTCCAGGGGAGAACAGGTTGTCACACTCGCAACAAAGAGTCAGTCTTCATGTGACAAGCTTCAATGAAATCAAACCACGAACGAATAATATTAGGCTATTAGCCATGGGAGAATAAGCAATTAAGCATACAAAAGAACAACATTAAAAACCACAAGTATCAAGATTCCCGTAGGGAACTGAACCAATAACATGAAAAAACAATAACAAGTAGCCTTGAAGATCACAAGGAGGAGCTTCTCTAACCTTCTCCCGCTCCCGGTTAATCCCCTTGTTATACTCGCAGTTCACTTCCCTCTTCTTATAGAACTCAACCTTGTACTCCTCTGCCTCCTCGATAATCTTGCTCAGCATCTCCTTTTCCGCCCTCTTTATCTTCCAGTCTAACTGCATTCTCTCTAAATAAACAAACCAACAATAAAACGACAGCCATTATTCTAAACCAAACAGAGTTCAAACAGAACACCAATCAATTATAAACTGAAACCTCCCGTTAGAATCTCCATATCCAACCTAAAACCTTAAGCAAATGGCTATGTGAATTTTCAACAATTATAAACTTGTCCACCACTCTTGCACTAAGCAATGTGAGATGCTCAACACGCCCTCTCAATCGATACTCATCAGACCGAAAAATGCACGAGCTTTGATTTGCCAATGTGCAAGCACAACAATGGACACGATATCAACCCGCACTGATACAATGTTAGAATATTCATATCCGACCCAAAATCTTAAGACAATGGGTACGTGAGTTCAACAAACTTGCATACCACAAAACGAGGATTTTCACGAATAAAGGCACAAACTTAAGCCACCTTAGAAACCCAAAATTCCATTAACCGAAACAAAAACACACTCGTTCCAACTAAATTAGTCCAAACCCAGATTAGTCGGCCAGCGGGCCGGATCACTGGGTGGAAGACAAAAAAAAAAATTAGTCCAAACCCACTAAATCTTTCACTCTACCAAAGCCAAATAACCCTCAATTGCGATGACCCACATCACAATTTCGCCCAAAGGTTCCATCTTTAATATCCAAACACCAAAAAAGGCTAAAAATAATAGGACCCAGAAACGAAAAGACCTCACCTTCTCCACTCTCTAAGGGCGAAACCTTCCTCGGCCATCTCAGATGGAGGAGGCAAGACGGGGCCGTTCCCATTCTCAAACTCGCCGTAGACCGGAGGGAATTGCTCGTATCCGCCGTCTTCTTCGTCGAAGGGATGGATCGACTCGGCCTGTGGGGCCACTGAGTCGTCAAACGAATCATCGAAAGTAGACATCTTGGGATTTCGTTTTCTTCAGATTTTTTTCCCATTTTGTCGAGAAATGTGTAGGGGCGATTGAGGAAACTGAAAAAATGCCACGTCCGTGGGTGTGTGGTTTCGGCCCGTGATATTTTTGGGCCCATGGCTTCGATTTTTCCATTCATTGATGAGCCCACTTCGATTGTGGAGCACGAGATTAGCTCGATATTGTTTTGGTCGATTGTCGAAATCATTTTTTATTCGGAGCCACAATTGTTTTAAAATTTTGATAAAGAAATTATTTTATCATTTCTTAAGTAATACGAGACATAATTAAATGAAAAAAACTCATAAGGCTTTATAGTGATATAATGTACTTAAAAATCTAGTTTTTAGTTTACTAAACTATAAATTTTGAGAAATCAAATATATTGGGGTTATTGGATCAATTCTTCTTGAGATAACACTTGACATTACTATAATAACACTCACTCACTTTAAGCATTAATTTTTAAGTTACTAACATCTACTCCACAATAGAAAAACCACAAACACCACATAAACAACTTAAAGTCTATCTCGTCTTCTTCATCTAACATGATATCTAGTGAAGTTGATCAAGCTGAGAAGAACTTTATTGCATTGATCCAAGAACTACCGGGATCCAAGTCATTAGTGGCATTTCCTCCCAGATTATTAGCCATAATGTTGAACCACCTTAAATTGGAGAGATCTCCAACAAAATTGTTATCACCTTTGTCAAATTCTAACATGATATCTAGTGAAGTTGATCAAGTTGAGAAGAACTCTATTGCATTGATCCAAGAACTACCAGGATATATTAGTTATTGAGCTTGGGATTTTGCTACAGTTGGTTTCCTCCAAATTCAGCTATCATTAGGTTGAGAAGATTGAATCCCTTGTCAGGAAGTTCCTTATTAATATGTTCTTAACGACCGACAACTCAATTGGACAGATGCTGAATAGAAATGGAGAAATCACTCTTGAAAGATTGTTGCCTCCAAATAAGAAACTCAATTAGGTCTTTGAGTTCACTCAGTTCTACCGAAATCTCTCCGTCCAATATGTAGCTTGCCATTGAAATTACTTGTAGCGATGTAAGATTGGCAAGAGACGGTGGAATCGATCCAATCAAGCCGTTTATATTAAGTGCAAGAGGCTTCACCAAAGAACCTAGCTGAGTTGGGGGATCTTCTTGCTGAGGCTGTTCTGTTGTAAACACAGAGTCTCAAGTGTTGAGTTGTGGCAAAAAAGTTCGGAGGGTCAGCGTATGCTGACAAGCCAGCGTACATTGGGGGAATCCAGAATGCGAGGCCAGCGTCCGCTAGGCACCCAGCGTATGCTGGGTGCTGCTGCTGCGACAGAATTTTCTAATTAGCTCGGGACTCATTTTGAACTCCTAGTTCGACCTAGATAGGTTTTCTTATATCCCAAGTGTTGTCCACTATATAAGGACATGTTACTAGGGTTTATGTAAGGCTTTGTAACTCGGTTCCCATCAATAAAAGTTCCCCTTTCTCGCTGTGGACGTAGGCATTAGGCCGAACCACGTTATATCCTTGTGTCCGTGTTCTTTTGCTGCGACTTTGTTCCCGCGTTGGTGTTGTGTGATCCTAACATCGAGGTTGGAGTTGACATTGTAATTGAGGTGGGAGGAACATCAAATGCGAATGTCTAATACCACAGGGTAGTAAACATTAAAATAAGTTGGATTTGTTTTATGTGTTTTAAACAACTACACAGGGTAATAAACTGAAATTTTTTTTCCCAAGATATTTTAGCTCAAGGAGATGTTTCGATTTTCAACATTTACCAAGAAACTAAGGAAGTAAGCAGGTCCAAGTAATTTTCATTAATGTCAAATTTTGGTAGTTGAGATGAATTAATTAACGAGCCTGATGTGAAATGGATGTAGCTAACAAGTACCTAGTGCAAATACAAAATTAGTTGCTATGAGCATAAGCTTCTAATGTAGAACTTCATTCTTATCAAAGGGTTTGATAGGTTGAAATTGAATTTGATTTATAATTTTTTTTCATAATTTAGTTCGTGGAATCCATTTATTCCGTAGAATTTATTTACAAATCTTTATCATCGTGTCTGATTTATTAAAAGAATTGAGAAATTTATTTTGAATCCAACTTTTTGTTCCTATTTGGTTAGATCATGAATTTCATGTGAACATCTTATTTTAAAAGCCTGCCAATGGTAAATATAATACATAAGCTAATACTTTTATAACAGTTAATGTACGTGCTTATTAAGATACTAAAAACCTTAAATTAATGTACTTAATTCGTGCAAAACTTTCTCATTCTTTGTAAACCGGAACCATATAATTAATTTTTACTAATGCCTGGGAAAAAAATTAATTTTACTGATAAATATTTTGTGGTGATGGAAAACTGAACCAAATGAGACATTTGTGGGCGTCAATACAATACTAGTCCAAGATGGCTGCCTTAATTCTTTTGAAGATACGTCAATCAATCAAAGAAATTTTGGCGGTCATTTTCAGTCCACTAGTTATGGCATAAATATCCGGTGTAGGTTGGACTTCATCTCTACTCCGTGAATTTAAGGGATGCTCACTTTGACTATGTATCTATGTCTATAGTCCGGTATAATTTTCCACCTAAAAAAAATGCAGGTTATTGTTATTTTTAGTTGACTTAGTTTGAGAATGGGAGACCTAGTGTGCAGCTTTTCAGGTCTTTAAGGATTGCTAAATGATTTTTTGTGGTATCCACTAAATTTTAATATTATCATAATTTTTTTCCTTGAATATAAAAATTGTTGCTGTTTCATACCATTGACATGACATCAAAGTTTTGAATTAAGATTGTTTTAATGCTTGAAATGGTAATACAATGTTTGTTTACCATAAACAAAATGCTTCCCTTGAAATACCCGTATTTTGGTCCAATAAACGGGTTTTTTACTCGTGTTTTGATTTTATAAATATAGATCTCAAAAAATTGTGTGGATTAAAAAATATATTGAATCGGACATCCGAGCACCAAGATATTACTCTTCAAAGTTTTTTCTAATAATCTATCAATTTGAATTTTTTGAATTTTTTTAAACCGGTGAGTGATTTAAAACCCGTGCGTAGCTGCAGAGTGAGTGATTTCTATAATCGAAATCGGTGTTGCTTGTTCAGTTGAAACACCAGCAGAGCGGGTGATGAAGATGAGCCAAGTTACTCCAAGACTCCGTTCTATCAAAAGCACGCTTGTTCAACATTGTTCTCTGCCATGCTCGTGTGATTATGGACAATCGAGGAGAGGAAATTTTGAACACAGAAATTTCAAATTTCTGTGATTGCCTCTCTTTTTTCTGTTTTGGTTTGGACTTTGCCATTCTCGTGTTTCGTACGTGGGCCACAATAAGCCCAATTTAAGCTCATGGCGGTGGCCACTTTCATCTTACTAGCATAAATTCGAGTTACAATTCGCGTGGGGACAAATATTTTCTTACGAAACAAGTTCATACCGAGTTTCTTTAATATAACTTCAAATTAAACATATGGTTCCAAGATGACACTAATCTCTCCTTACTAAACAAGTTGGTAACGAGATACTAATCTAAATTTCAGTCACCAACAAATATTTAAATCAACCATCAAGACAATTGTTGTAGTTTAATCAAGTTTCATTTTGGAGTTTTGAGAAAGTACAAATGTTAAATACCTATTGAAAAAACGTTGCCACATTTCAAAAGTAGTACTTGCTCAAAATTGAATTAATCGAATGAGTAGAATAAATACCAAGTGGTATAAATGAAAATTGAAATTCAGTCACACCTTGGTACGATATGGAGATCGTAACAGTGCGCGCTGGAATTCAAGGGTTTCTTGCCTTTTTCGTTCTCGCGCTGTAGTGATAAAAGAACAATAAAACTAAAACAACTTTGTTCTTATTTTTTGGCTGAATAAACTTTAGATATCATAGACATTATAGAGCCAAACGATTACAAACCGAATAGGAACATACCTAATAAGACTCGACTATTGAATAAAAAATCAAATAACAAAAAAATGAAATAATAAAAGGCTCAACAAAAAAATAATAACTCTTAATTAGACTAGCTACATATCAAACCTATTCACAAAATGATACAAATCTCTCCGTATCAACCAATTTTATTCACAGAAAAATCTCTCCCTGCCAAGCAAGCCCGATGAAAGAAAAATATTAACAAGTGCTTAATATTTTGTTCCAGAGGAGAAAAGATTTAACAAAAGAAGAAAACACTTTGTAAAAGACAATCCATGTTTGTCATCAGATTGACCTTTTTGCCTAGTAACTAAATATTTTTTAGGGCCTATGACGGAAGCAGTTTGACATAATTCTTACAATGAAAAGAATATAACAGCTTTTTACATTTGTACATTACTATTTCATGTACATTGCAACTCTAGCTCACTTACTAAAGCAGGTCGTCAAGGAGGTTGGTTCGTTTTCGAGCAGTCGGCCCGCCTCACGACGACTTGCTCACGAACGCAGACTCTGCCAAGTCGATGGCGCGAGGCAGCCCAGCAGCTTTGTTCTGGCACTCTCAGTGCTCGTCATCTGGGTCGCTGTCAGCAACTATACCGGCACCGGCTTGAAGATAGGCGATCCACGCTCGGCGCTTCTGAGAGTTCTTGTAGGAGTACATTGTGTCGTATTGGGTTCCAGTCAGGAAGACCATAGTCCGAAGAGCCAGAGCAATGTCCATATCCCCGGTGAAGGAGACCCCCCCGAAACCACCACTATAAGGGCCACGCTTTGTTGTCTCCAGCTCATCGATTAACTCCATAGCTTTCACCTGAATCAGGAAGCATCAGTGGTGAAGAACAGATCAACGACATAATTAAGGACAATTGCGAGAGCTAACGATCTACCTTCGGGCCTCCACTAACAGTTCCAACAGGCAATGCAGAGCGTAATACATCCCAGCAAGATAGATGATCTTGCATCTCTCCCGTAACCTGCATTGAAAGACAATAAGCTCGGTCCATGTCCAATGCATATCAAATAATTTTCCTAAAAATCCGATATGTTGTTCATATAATGTTGGATTAAAAGGATCTATGTTCCCGTTGCGCCTCAAATCATATGCATACGACATAATTGCTAAGGACTTGGCTCGTGAGTTCTCACCGTGGAGCTTATGTGCATGACATGAGAATAGTGTTCAATGTTCATAAGCGTTTCGACCTTCACAGAATCATGCTTGGAGACCTACAACACCGTGGACGATGGCCTAGTTAACAACTTATGCCCCTTTGGCTCCAAGTGAGAAGTGTTGCAGATTAACAAAAATATTTAGAACCTTTCCGACGTCATTTCTGCCTAGATCAAGCATGATGTGTTCTGCACACTGCTTTGGATCTTTTAGCAGCTTCTTCTCAAACATTTCATCTTCTTCGGTAGTCTTTCCTCTTCTGCAGGTTCCCGCTAACGGTCGATTGACTATCTTGTTCTGCAAGTTCATGGGGCACTTGAGTAGTCTCGGAAAAATAGAAAGAATTAAAAACACGCAAGTATAGTAGGGCGACCTAGTGACTAGTGATTACCTTCTTAATACGGGTTAGAATTTCCGGACTCGAGCCAACTAGAATGCATCCACCAGCCTGAAGAAATATGCAGTTTCAGGAGACTAGACAACATAAACTCAGTATAGGGAAGAACCTGCTTGCATGTATGTCATATATGGACTGGGATTCACAACTCTCAATGCTCTGTAGACTTCGAATGGATCTGCAAAAGTTCGGCATTCGAATCGCTGGCTTAACACTATCTGAAAATAACCCCCGCTGAATATATTCTTTTGCCTTCAGTACAGAATTTTTGTACTCCTCACTTGTCATGTTGGACTCCTCCAGAGCAGCACCAAAATGGTTGGTGCGCAACGTAATAGCTGCTGAAGTCAACCTCGGTCTAGCAATTGCCAGGAGAATAAGAACATTTAGATTGCAACAGATCCTATATAGTACAAATAGCAGGTAGCCAATACAATGAGGCACTCACACAACCGTCTGCACTTTGGCTAGCAATTTTTCCAAACGTCCGATTCCTTCTTTGTAAGCATCCTCAATGGATGAGTGTCTATCTAGCCTCACCCAGTGAATAACATATGCTTTCTGAGAGCAGTTGAAGCAAAAAAAATTAGCGTCTCGATGGGAAAAAAAAACTCGTCTTTCTAACATGGAAGTTCTCTGTTCAGAATTTATGAAAATGTAAATATAGTCATAGATGGGAGAAAACTCATCTTCTGACATGGAAGACTACTCAAATTATCATCAACATCATGGTTAAGCAACTTATTGGTAAATTGAAAAGGTGATACCTTCTCAATGTGGTCAAATACAATGACATCGTCATAGAGACATAGATGCATGTCTGGGAGATCCCTATCATCCTTAGGACTGTGTCATAGGAAAAGTAACCGACCCAGCCACCTGATCAAGAAAAAGATTATCGAAACATGCTGTAGTTAAAGCCATTGATTGTGTCGTTATTTAGTCAATATGCAGATTCCTCCAGCATTTACCATGTAGAATTGAATATAACATTACTTAATCAATGTGCTGTCTAGCCTTTCATTCTTTAATCAATATGTTGATTCCTTCAACATTTACCATTTATCTAACGGTATTGTAAGGTGTCGATAGCGACAAATCCTAATAAGTTTGTATCCTTAATTAAGTCTGAGATCACCTTTCCAAACCGTTACACTATCATTACAAACTGGATCATGTCCCAGGTGTCTCAGATCATGCAAGGAAAGCATCATTTATGATTGTTGCGATGATAGAGGTTAGTATATTACCACAAAATGCATCCGGAAGATCATTGATAAGTTGAGGTTTCCAGGTTTCCGAGATGCTCCTAGCAATCATCATTGGATCCTCAACAATCTCCTCTGTACTGCTACCTTTGTCATGGTCCATTACAGTGACCTTATTTTCTCTTGCCACAATTTCAATTGTAGGCTGTGCTCCAACCACACTATAGCGTCCCTGCCTCATGATTTATCCATTTAAAGAAAATAATCATCATAGAGCAAAAAAACTAAACTTGGAAATTCTTTGATGGGCAATGCAAACCGGTAAAAGAATCTTACGACACTTGAAACCCGAAAGCCAGGCTCCACGGACTCGAAAAGGAAACTTGGAGTATCTTGATCCTCTTTTTTAACCAAACATCGGTAAGCAATGATCGGGGTCAACTGGTCCGAGAATATGCTACTATGAACAGGTAATACATTCCCATGTTCTGCAGCTTCAGCAAACCTTGTTGAATCAACTGCTGCAGAAAAAGAAAACTAAATCAGATGGACCACAAAGATTGAAACCCAACATTCATTTCCCTTTTCCATTGGTGGAGAGATAAATAGTACATTTCAAACACAAGACAACCGCCAAATTCAAGTCCATGAAACTTTTCTAACTCCAGTCGATAGCCATTAAAAACTCCAATCAACTAAGCAATAATAAATATTAGTAACTAATATCAAGGAGTTAATATTTGACTCAAAAAAACGTCATTAAATATATGGAAACCGATGGTGCTCTCCCATGGACCAGTTATATTAGCAGTCAAATCCAATGTTATCCCATTTCCTTCTCCCATAAACTCCAAAGAAAATGGCTCCCTATCTTGTGTAGCTTAATATTACTGCCATCAGTTAATGTAATTTTTTCACAGGAATGTAGCATACCAGAATACGTAGTTTGGACTAATTTGTACTCAATTTTCCTCTTTCCTCTTTGGAAATGGAATCACAGAAGACTATAATGAGCCAGCTAGGCACTCCAAAGGCTCGTCCTTCTCTTATGTCTAGAGTAAGAGCTACTGGTTCAATATTTTGAAGCAATTTTCTGCCAATTTGTTTCTGCTTCCATGGTCCTTGATGTAGTTGTTTGATGGTGCAGAAGTGTTCTCTTTTTGCGATTCAGCAGATAATGAAAATTATTTCACTATCTAAGTTAAACTTGAAAACTGAATTTTGAGAAGCACAGGTTTTACGGCCCCTCAAAATTGCTTTCCAGTAATCTTTGTCAGCCTCAGCATGAAATTTCTCCTGACCAGCAACAATGACCTGAATGGAGGAAAAGAGTTGGCCCATTACATGCCTTAGTAGTGCCTAAAGGTTGAAAGATCAGGAATTATAGAAACGGTTATCTACGAAACACAAGTCATATCAAGTAAAACTCATGCTCTCAATTCTCGATAATTGCAAAAAAGAAAAGAGACCAGGAACTGAAGCAGGAGAACCTTCTTCTTATTCAATTTACAAGAGGCAAGAATGGTCGGTGTTAAACATTAACGAACACTTGAGTTGGGAGGTTATAATGCAAGATGGTCATGAAAACTCAAGAATTATAAACAGTTCCCAACAAAAGATAAGCAGCAGAAGTCAAGCTTCCAGGGGAGAACAGGTTGTCACACTCACAACAAAGAGTCAGTCTTCATGTGACAAGCTTCAATGAAATCCAACCACAAATATGATTTATCCTTCAACGAACGAAGAATATTAGCCATGGGAGAATAAGCAATTAAGCATACAAAAGAACAACATTTAAAACCACAGGTCTTAAGATTCCCGTAAGGAACCGAACTGATAACATGAAAAACAACAATAACAAATAGCCTTGAAGATCACAAGGAGGAGCTTCTCTAACCTTCTCCTGCTCCCGGTTAATCCCCTTGTTATACTCGCAGTTCACTTCCCTCTTCCTATAGAACTCAACCTTGTACTCCTCCGCCTCCTCGATAATCTTGCTCAGCATCTCCTTCTCCGCCCTCTCCTTCTCTTCCAGTCTGACTGCACTCTCTAAATAAAACAAACCAACAATATAACGACAGCCATTATTCTCAACCAAACAGAGTTTGAACAGAACACCAATCAATTATAAACTGAAACCTCAAATGTTAGAATCTCCATATCCAACTTAAAAACTTAAGCAAATGGATATGTGAAACTTGTCCATGACTCTTGCACTAAGCAATGTGAGATGCTCAACAAGTCCCCTCAATCGAGACTTATCCGACCGAAAATTGCACTAAGCAATGTGAGATGCTCAACAAGTCCCCTCAAAACGAGGATTTTCACGAATAAAGGCACAATCTTAAGCCACCTTAGAAACCCAAAATTCCATCAACCGAAACAAAAACACACTCATTCCAGCTAAATTAGTCCAAAGCCAAAAAACCCTCAATTGCGATGACCCACATCACAATTTCACCCAAAAGTTTCCATCTTTAACATCTAAACATCCAAAAAAGGCTAAAAATAATAGGACCCAGAAAGGAAAAGACATTCTAGAACTCTCATGCCATCGATTTCTAATTAGCGCAGTTAGGAATTGAACTAGGAGCAAAGTTAATTCTGCGAGGAACGGTCGTTACCAAACTAATTAACTAGAAATAAGTAAGGCTAGTTTGTATATACCAAGGTTTTGAGTACAATCGCTAGGAAATATGAACATCTATTCTTAATGCTATTGCCTTCTAGATTAGAAATCGGTTGATATTCTGTCTATTAGGTGATAAACAACTAGTTAGGTGGTTGTTTGGCTAGTTGATTATAGGATGTTAGTGGTCTCTTTGCAGTTGCGGGAGATTTACTCCTATTTGCTAAATGAATTAGAGTATCTTTAGGGATCTAGTGATCGATCACGTGGTATTCCGACCTTGAATCTACCATTTGTTTCTCATTAGTTTTGCATATATTTATTTTTCTTTTCTTAGTTTAGTTTTCTTTCGATCATTCACAAATCTCCCCATTTTACTTTCTTGTTTTAATAGTTAGGTTAATTGAATATTCATTCCTCCTTGGATCCAACTCGGTATTTCCACTTACTTACTATAAACTAGTGAGCCGTGAATATCGATTTATTTTGAGGGGCCTCGACACGCTCGTCAATTCACCTAAGTTAAACCATTACTATGACGAAGCAGAAGCGGCACTTCTCTTGGAACCAAATAAGGGCGAAAAATTTCCTACGGATAGTTAGCTATAACGGTTACTATCCATCTTGGCCCAATACTTCTCTTGCTAAACCCATTATTGTAATTTATTGTAAATATTAGATTTAGTTAATAATTTGTATATAAATACAGATGTTGTTCTCGTAATTATCTATCAATCACTTTCTTTCACTAGTGTCATTGATGTTATGACCGTTGACTCTGTCAAAAGAACAGAATCAACCTTTTTTTTCCAGCTGGACAACCTTTTTATTGAGATTATCAAATCGCTGAAATTGATGAATTTATATATGATTGTGAAAAATCTATTTATCTATTATTATAAACTAAATATAAAGATCTTAACATTAACATGTAAATTCTGTGACAAGAGAGTTGTTGTGCAAATAAATAAATATGTTAGAACGTCGAAAATGATCTAAAGACGGATCTGGAGTGGTCGTCCCAAGATGTGATTCGAACGAATAAGGCAAAGATGGAAAAAATATGAGGAAAACGAAGAGAAGATATATAGATCTGACTTGGTAGATAAGAAAAGAATTGGTAGAAGAGCAAGAACTTTATTGAATTATAGGGAAAGAGGACAAGAGGAAAACATAAATGATAAAAGCTACATCTATTCTACGCTAAGATAAAAAGCCGAAGCTTTGATAAGAGATTTGATATGTTGTGTTGTGTTGTTGAGGGTCATTTCTTCTATCTCAAGCCTGTCATTATATAGAAAAAAACTAATCCTAACCTGATATCAAAAACCCTAGGCCGTTTAGTACAAAAAACCTAAATTATTCCCGGCCTCAGATATGAAAAACTAATTGCCCGAAACTTCCAAGCTGATTATGACCTCTTTTGGCTCCGAATTTGAAAAAGTGATAAACTACAAAGTTGTAGATTTATCTCTTATCTTTTTGTAGCTTTTAAAATCACCTCAATCCGATATTTGAGCAGTTAGTTACAGATTTTTACTAAAACTAGTCAGAAAATCTGCGAATTAATTTTCCTTGCAACAATGCCCCCCACACGTCAATGTTTAGACGCTAGGAAAAGCGTTGACGTGTATCCGTCTTTGAACATGCAGAAAATTATATATCTGGCCAAGTTAAAGTCGTAATATGCAAAGAATTTGCTAGTGAATCAGTCGAGACCTAGCCATTGTCGGCCTGCAGATGGCCCCTCTTCTGGGTATATCCGTGTGCTCATAATTTTTCCGAGGGCACTTGAATTCAGCCTTATATGACTGAGTAGAAACTTCATATAGTTCACTAAAATAATCGTACGAACGTTGTTGAAGGTCTCTAACCTTTTTCTTTTGAATCCTTTTCTTCAACCTTCTTCGTTGAGTCTTTGTGAAAGCGGGCTGACGAGTTTCTTGACATTTGCCCCCCGAGTGTGAGTTTGATTTTCTTGGCACTTCTTTCTAGATAGGCTCCATATGATGGTTTTGGCACCTTATAGACTGCTCACTTCTTGTAGCTCGTGTCTTACATGGTTCTTTCTTAGACCATGCAAGCTCTTTCTTGAGCACCCAGACCTTAGTAATCTTACTATCTTGGAGAATATTTTGCTCAATCTTCAACTGAGTAAGTACATCTTTTTCGGCAAGTGCGATCGCTGGATTCCCGATTTTCGTTGGTCCTTTCCAGCGGTTGTTGGCCTTAAGTACCGACCACTGGTCCTGCCAATAGCGACTCTGCCAACATGTTCAGACATCGGAAGCTGCGAACTTTCCCTTCTAGCTTGTTTTGCGAAACTTGTAGAGTAATCATATTTGAGGCATTTGTTATAGAAGAAGGTATGGACCCACAGAACTTTCAGCTTGAGCGAGATTATGGACCACCTCTGTATGGGAAGACTGTTGATCTCTGCCATCAATATTTGGGCCCCCAGCCCGAAGCAATCTCTTTGGTGAACTGGCACAACTAGTATGGTATACTACCAGGAGAAATTTCTTGCCTTGCTTTGCTGGGTTAACACTATAGCACCTCAACATCAAGTGGAGTTCTTCCCTGAAGGCTTGCCAGAACCACTCTGTACTGATGTAAAACTAATCCACCCACCTGATCACCAGGCAGCCATGAGCCTGGCCCGAGCCTATTAGCGTCAAACAAGTACTAAAAATCCAAAGATTACCAAGACCATCGCTTGACCATTGGAAAACTTTGATGCCACAAATGTGTCGACAGAGCTAGTCTACTGTCTATGGAGTTGGAGGATCGCAAGCTAAAGGGCTATGCTTTAAATTGCGACGAGAAATTTGTGAAGTGGTATCGCTTTAAGCGCCTCTTCTGCATTATTATGATCGGTGACTACGAAGATGAAGATGGAGTAATGGATGACAGTTTGATTAGCTCGATCTCGAGGACAAGCTGTCTCGCGAGGGCGAGAGTTATTTTAAGTATCTAGTTTAATTAGGAGTCTTGTTATTTCATGTTCTTTGTTATATGATTTTCTATTCAATAGTCGAGTCCTATTAGTTATGTTCCTATTCGGTTGGTAATCTTTTGACTGTATATGTTTACGATGTCTAAAGTTTATTTAGCCAAAAAATATTAATAAAATTATTTTAGTTTTATAGTTTTTTTATCACGAAGGCACGAGGATGAAAGGGTAAGAAATCCTGAATCCCTGTGTGCTCCGCTACGATCTCCTTAGCAACCCGATTCATACCAAGGTGTGACTGGAATTTAAATTTTTGTTTAAACCACTTGATATTTATTCTACTCATTGGATTAATTCAATTTCGAGCAAGTACGATTTGTGAAATGTGGCAAAGTTTTTTCAATAACTATTTGACACTTGTGTTTTTCAAAAACTGGAAACTGAATCTTGATTAAATTACAACAGTTTTCTTGATGGTTGATTTACGTGATGGTTGATTTAAATATTTGTTTGTGACTGAAATTTAGATTAGCGTCTCGTTACCAACTTGTTTAGTAAGGAGAGATTACTGTCATTTTGGAACCATATGTTTAATTTGAAGTTATATTAATAAACTCGGTATGAACTTGGTTGGTAAGGAAATATTTGTCTCCACGCAAATTGTAACTCGAATTTGTACTAGTAAGATGAAAGTGGCCACCCGCCATGAGCTTAAACTGGGCTTATTATGGCCCACGCACGAAACACGAGCATGGCAAAGTCCAAACCAAAACAGAAAAAAGAGGAAATCACAGAAATTTCAAAATTTCCTCTCTTCGATTGTCCCTAATTGGCCCTCTCGATCACCACTAAGCAAACTCCTTCGTTCTCTCGTGCAATATTACTAAAACGAATTGCTTTAGTTGGTCATAATCCGGAATTTTATTAAAAGTTTAAAAAGTTACAAAATTACGTACTTGCTCGAAATTGAATTAGAAGATCATCAGATTAGAAGACTCCAAATGTGGCTATCCGAAAATCTGCAGATTGCAGCTGATCTTACCTTAATTGTAAAATTAGTTTCTATCTTTCTGTTACGGATTCCAACAATCGAAACCCGAAGTACGCAAGCGAGCGAACCCTCAACAACACACCACACGATCCCGATCAAGCAAAACAAAAACAAACAAAATAAAATAAGCAAGCGACAACAAGATTTGGTAACCCGGTTCGACCCAATGTCTACGTCCAAAGACGTACCAAGGCAGGAGAGGATCGTTTCACTAGATGTGAGCTCTAACACTCTGTAGAACTCAATGGAGGCTTACAACGTCAATATAGGCTACAATCAACATTCAATGAAGGGTTACAATGCTTATATAGAGTCCCCAACAAGTCCTAACCTAATTATGACTAATTAAGCAAAGTAGAGGGTTTGTCGGATGCCTCCAGCAGATGTTAGGAGGTAAGTGGATGCTGGACTTGCCTCGGAAAACTTTCTGTACCCCCAGCGTACACCGAGAAGCCAGCGGGAGCTGGTCCTCTCCGGGTCAGTTTTTCAACTTCGCTTTTCTCCCTCAATCGACATATCTATATTTCGGAGCACCATTAGGCTCCATACTTCAACAATTTCGTCTAATCAACTCAATTAGCTGTTGTAATCGACTCTATCTATTGTAATCTCTCCCTAATTGGATGAATATACTCTCAATTTACACTTTCCACAATCCGGGATGGAACTTAACAAGAGATTGTAATCCGTGTATAGTAAAACAAGATATTGTAGATTCCCAATAGATCTCGGGATGTTACCGGAGAAGTTGTTCTGCCCCGTGTAGAAAACTAACAAGTTGGCTAGATTCCCAATGCCAGTCGGAATACTTCCATGAATATGATTCTCGTCCAAGTTGAGTTGTTGAAGAGTGGACGATGAAAGGTTACCGATACATCAAGCGTCCTTTTCCCAAGGAAATAACTGAACTCAAACCTCAGAACTAGACTCTATTGGATGATCAGAACTATGGAACAATTCCTCCAAGATATTGGAGGTTACAGCCAGCTTTTCCAGGGAGCTGGAATTTGTCAAAGAGCAGAGGAAGTTCAAGTCGTCAGGGCCACCGCTTCAAAGATCGTTGAAAGCCAGCTGCAAATTCTCGTTACTGTTCAGACCTAGGAAGCTGGGAACTTTCCCTTCTAGCTTGTCTGACGAAACTTGTAGAGTAATCATGGTTGAGGCATTTGATACAGAAGAAGGTATGGACCCACTGAACTGGTTATCGCCAAGGTTCAGAAACACGAGCTTTTTCAGAGCAATGAAGAAGAGGGGAGAAATGTGGCCTTGGAGGTGGTTTGCTCTTAAGAGATAAAATTTGGATC
The DNA here is from genome assembly GCA_012979155.1 of Hypericum perforatum. Classification (NCBI taxonomy): domain Eukaryota; kingdom Viridiplantae; phylum Streptophyta; class Magnoliopsida; order Malpighiales; family Hypericaceae; genus Hypericum; species Hypericum perforatum. Next base: position 167,617 of record SOPF01026867.1, read on the forward strand.
GAAGTTAGATTGAAAATGGATGAAGGGATCCAGAAAAGTGATTTCCTGTAAGACTCATTTTTTTCCATGTTCCTTAGTTGTCGACAAGGAGATATTCAAGTTTTGTCAATAGACTAATCTCTACTGGAAATTTTCCAACTAGTTTATTACCGTGGAGTCCTAAATATACAAGGAACGATCAACTGGAAAGATTAGATGGGATCTCACCGCTCGGTGAATTGTTTTCGAGACTCAGTTTCTGCAAACTCCGTATACGGCCAAGTTGCAGAGGTATGTCATTTTTGAAACATTATATAAATATTGAGAGAGATTTCAATAGATATGTTTTAGTTGCCAACAGTGTTAAATTGAAGAAAATTAGTGTAGGTTTCAATCATGCAATTATCACAAATTACATAATTACACCATAATTACAATTAATTACAAATTAATGTAAATAAAG